>JZKD02S2305341.1:289276-306948 GCA_000966675.3 Picea glauca
AGAAGGAGAGATGGCTAAAGGGATGAGGATGATCCCACTAAATCTGAGAATTCAGTAGGATGCCAACCATGTGAATGCCAACTCATTTTCTAGAATATCCTCTTCTAGAACCTTCATAACCTCTTCTTCCATTTTTAGCATTGAAACATGTTTGCACCCTATCTATAGAGCAAACTGTGAACTTCTCACAGGATAGGTATAGAGCAACCTACGAGAATCAGGGTTTTCGCACCCTGCACCATATGCAGCCTTCGAACTCACTTTAAAAATATGCTTTGTAGGGGAAGACAACAATCACTTTTCTCAGGAAAAAATTCTTTATGAGAGCCTGAACACATCACTGTAGAGACATCACTAAAGTGACAAAAATAACGTGTAACAGAATGCCCCCCAAAGTATGAGGCTGGAACTTGTGACAGCCGAAATACTTTGTAAAATGCATGTGTGTGTCAGAAACAAGGGACCACCGAAAGGAAGCTTGCGACATCAAGGTGATCTGGTTGTATCTTCTTCTTTCATTTAATATAATACAGTGGCTTTCCCCTTTCCCATAAAATCACTCTTATTTTATTACATGACTCCTTGATCACATGTTTAGGTCTTCATTGAATGTATTATTGTTTCTTTCACCTTGGTCAATTCACGTTGTTGCAGATATGATATTACAAGGCCACCAAAACGAAGCAGGGACAACAAAGACACAAGTAAGTGTTATCTAAAGGTACGCCACTTATTCCTTCCTTCATGGTAAATTCAATGATTGTAACTTAGGGAAAGTGTCATGTCCTATCCTATTTTGTTCTAGATCCAGGTGGATCTGGTGTGATCTGTTAGTGTCTACACATGCCGATTTATCCAATAACAAAATTGGTGACTCCACTAGGGAGTCTGAGATTTGACTCTACAGACCATTTTATTTACCATTGCATGCATGGATGGGAGTGAAAATCCACACATGGATCTCTAGAGCTATTTTCAGTATGCAATAGAGTGCACAGAGTCTCAGGTTTTCAACTGGTTGGATGGAGTTCTTCACAGTATGAAGAGGAAACTGACAAATTGCAGAAGAGGAGACCTGAAACAGTTTGGGTATGGGTTGGTTTTGGTGTCTTTTTTCCTTGAGAGGGTCCCACTACTACGTTTACAGGTATTTTCACCCTTCTGGAAAATGAGAGTTAAGATAGTGTTGCCCTTCTAGAAAACTGTGCTGATGTCGACAAAAGGGGGGCATGAATCCAAGAAGTAAAGGGCTTCATGAAATCTACTAGGTGAGTTTAGGAACTGAGGAGGTACATGGATGAATTCAATATGTATGAAGACTCAATACTGCCCTTGGTTGGGGGTATATGGGAAGTATAAGTGGTTGCAATCGTTTGACTAGGTCGAGTGTCAGGTGGACAACAAGACGTGGGATAAGTTGTGCCAGAGGTGGGACAAAGTGAACAAACTCAAAGAGCAGAGGTAAGTGGTATGTGGGATACTCAGAGTATATGGACGATGTCAAGAGGAGTATATGATAAGGAGTGCCCCAACCAAGGACAACATGGGTTGTGTTTTCCAAAAATGGAAGAAGTTCACCAAAGACGACGAAAAAAAGATATGTAAATGATGGAAACAAAGGCTTTTTACAATTTATAAAGAATAATTTGGGATGAGTGTAAAAATACAGAAACGGGTGCCCCAATGTAATATGGTTGAGATGGTGAGGGAGCAATGTGCTTGGAGAACTGGTGGAGGTTGGGGACCCCATGGGTGGGTTTCTGTATGAGGTAGATGAAATGGAGGGAAATTTGCAGATGGGAAAACTGATTGTGGATGAAATGGAGGGTTAATTATACTGTGGAGGTGCAATCAAAAGAGAACCTTGAAGAGATATCTTGGGAGTCCGTTTGGGAAAGATAGCAGAATGAGGAGAAGGAGTATGTGGCTAATTTACAACATGATGTAAGACTATCGGCACTCCCATCCCTAAAGGGTTGAAAAACAACATGAGTGTCAAAGTGCCAAAGGGTTCTATGAATGGGGCAACTCATGTGGGGGAGAGTGCTATCGGGTGACAGTACCCAAAATGCAATGGCGATGTTGGTACTGCAGAGCCAGAGATGGAGATCCTAAAGAAAAATTTCAGAGGGTGTGACTGGAGATGCAATTGAGATTAAGAGGGAATGATCACATGCTAGTGTTGATTAAATACCTGAAGGGGTTACGTTGATGTATGATGACCAAGTACCTGCACACATGAAAACCAAATACCCAATGTGAACAATATCTGAAGAGAATCGAACATACAAGCATTTACTTGATAATTTTGAACATGAGCATGCGTACTTAGACGGGGTATGAAAAAATAGCGCCCCAGGGGCTAAGGATAAAAAATAACCTGGGGAATGTCTTGATGGATATGACGGGATGTTGATCCCGTGGATGGATATGAATCAAAAAATGAACACCCGGAGCTCCCGGAATGGGGTATGGAATTTTGGTGAAAAGGTATATATATAGTTGTAGGGCCCACATTGCCACCTCATTTGTACTTGCTATTAGAGTGACTGGATGAGAGGTATTCTGAGGAGATTTGGAGATTCTGGGAGAATGAGGCAACCAATTCAGGACCAATAAGCTTCAGGTTAGTAGTCATATCATCCTGCATAGAAGTAGGTTTTCAATTTTTGGGTAGGGCCTATACGGAGGGCCATACAGGGGTTTTTATGGGTGTGGGCCCTCTAGTGCCTGAGCGATCCGAAAATATGTGTGCACGGGTGGGTGCATATTATTTGTATGTTCGTGCATGGGTGCACCTGTAGGGGGGAAAAAGGTGCACATGGTATGCGCACCTATTTTCTACACATCTGCACATGGGTGCGCGACTGTGTAGGGGACAGACGTGCTATGATGCATGCCTGTGTTTGTGACAGGGGCGCATGGAGGCGCCCCTGTATGGTGGATAGGCATGCACACATGCGCACCTGTGGGGTGAATAGGCATGCATATGTGTGCACCTGTGGGTTAAATAGCCACACCTTGGGGGCAAGGATGATGGGTGTAAAAATTATCTTTTTGGAGATTTTGATGTGTTTTATGGTCAAGATGGCTGACCTAGGACTGTATTATGTGGTTGCAGGTGATCATTTGTACAATGTCGGTCCACTGGTGAGAGCAGGACTGGTCACAACTGATGGATGTCATGGCTATTAAGGAGCCCAGGTTTTGTGCCACTTTGGCAGCCGGTGGGATGCTAAAGCTCTTCGAGTGCCCATTGATATGGGTTCAGGAGTATCTTCTACAGTTTTTGATCCGGATGTGGAGTCCAGATCTGCATTTTTTTATGGTGCAGGGAGAGAAGCTAGCCTTCACTGTGGTGGATGATGTGTACGTTCTGACTGGGATCCTTTTTCGGGGAACGCCCCTACTGGCGGAGCCTGTGTTACCTGGGGACGTGTAGTTAGCTACCTTGGGCCTGAGGTATTGTTCAAGGGAGAACTTCATGTTAGGCTCCGTAGTGAGTATCGGGGTGATGGATGCTTTAGTTCATCATTGTGTAGCAACGATGATTGTGAGGGTATATGGGTCTCTCGCGGCTCAGCGGATCAGTGGTGGTCAGTTGAGGGTTATGGGGAGGGAACTGGTCGGAGAGCATTTTTCCTGGGGATTAATGTTGCATGCCAAGATGGTAGGACAACTTGACTACTGTCGGACTATGGACTCAGGGGATTTTGCCTTTGGGTCCATCTTGGTGGCCTGGTTTTTGGAGAGGTTGTCGATGTTGTGCAATAGAGTTTTATTGGGAACCCCTGGTGTGCGAGAGCCGTGATTGAGACGGTGGTCGATGATTTTGATTCACCATGGTGGTGGTGAGGGTGGCAATTTTTCAAGGCCGAGGCTGCATAGGTGTGGCGACAGATGCTGCAGATCATACTGCAGTATCTATACTATTGGGTTGACTACCAGGGTGATCCAGATATGGTATTACCTCCAGGGGAGGTGTTCGACCACTGAGGTATGTTTGTGATTTTGATATGTTGATTTTCAAGATAGCATGACATATGTATTATGTATAGATGTTGATACTATCATTTGGTTGTTTTGTATGTGCATATGTGGGACCTTGCGGGTGTGAGGTTGAGTTGATGAGAGCGTCGGCTCATCAGGAGCCGGTGAGACCACCGTGAGGAGAGCCACGGGAAAGAGAGAGATGTCGGCATGAGAACATTGAGGTGAGACCTTCTGATGATGAGAGAGAAGCTAGGAGACATCATTTTAATGACCCTGGTGTCAGGCCATCGCATGCTCCTCCAGCGAAGGCCGGGGGATATTTTGAGGATATTCGTCGTCGCTTGTAGGTAGTGCTACATGGAGTGCCTGAGGGAATGTGGTCGTGCATCCAGGATGAGGGCATTCTGGAGCAGTGTGTGGGAGTGTCGTTGACGTGGTAGACTGTGGTGCAGCAAGAAGCAGTAGCAGGTGTTGTGATGACTGGGTAGTTACCTCCAGGTATGGAGGGACCGATAGTAGATGGGGCACCACCACCTGAGGGAGGGGTAGGAGGTGGTGTTCTAGAGGCACCTTGAGTGTTGCTCTATGTATGTTTGTATTTATGTATATAGGCTGGTGAGCCCATTTTAGTGTAGTGGCACCATTTTTGTATCGAGGTGCTTCACTAGCATATGGATTTTGTATAGGATGTATTTTATGTGTATGTAAACATTTTGATGGCACTGTTGACCGATTTATATCTATATCTATATCTATATCTATATCTATATCTATATCTATATATATATATATATATATATATATATGAGTATACATTTTGGGGTCTTTGTGATGTTTACATGTGTTTTTTAATGTGTTGATGATATCTAATCTATATATGCTGTGACAGGCTCTTGATGGTTTAAGTGTGTGTAGAGATATCTTGATGTGATATATGGAGATCAAGTATGATGTTAGCTAGGTTATCTATAATTTGATTCAATTGTCTTGGAATATGTGTAAATGTAATGAAATCAAAATGTCGAGATAAAAGTCTAACTTGCATGTATCTGCGAAAGAGGCAAGGATCGTGGACATGGTACACATTGTTGAGCTGGAGGATGACTAGTTGGGAGTTAAGAAAGATGGTAAGGTGATGAATACGATGATGACAGGCATCGGCGAGGAGGCCAATGATAGTAGTGTACTCGTCTTGGTTGTTGGTTGCTGAACACAAACATATGACGCTAGAGTGAAGCAGTTCATGTGAGGGGGAATAGAGGACCCAAGATGATGAAGTGAGATTTTGTGTCCAACGGCTGGCGCCGTTAGCATAACTGACGTGGTAGGCCAATGGAGGAAGCATATGTCAATAACACAAATTATAGTTTAGACATGAGGGATGGAAAAAATATTAAAAACACTATAAAAGAAATAAGCTAATGTAGAATGGCTATGCTTAGGCATAAAATTTCTTTAAGTATAACTCGTTGACGGGTTCTTTGAGAGAGATGCCTTTGGGGGAAGCCATGATGTATGCGCCTTTGGTGAGGCAATGTTGGATAATGTAGGGGCCATGCCATAATGACTCGAATTTTCCATGACTGAGGATATCGTGAGCGATATCGTAAGCAAGGACGAGGATGACTTTGTGAAATGAGTGAAGGTTGACATGGCGATCAAAGGTGGCCTTTGACCATTTTTTGGCTGCCTCATTGTTCTATAATGAAGATCAACGATCTTCATCTAGGGACTCTAAGTTCAACAAATGTTTCTCCATTGGAGAAGTGTCGGGTAATAGCTCAATTGCAGTGCGTAAGGTGGGAATTCTGCACTTGATAGGAAGAGTGGCCTCAACCCCATGGACCAGATGAAATAGTGTGAAACCCATGGTCATTTTCACGACCGTACGGTAAGCCCATAGCGTAAAAAATAACATAAGATACCAATTGGTCTTATGTTTGTGAACCGTGCACTGCAACATGGTCTTGAGGACCTTGTTAACTGCTTCGACCTATCTGTTAGACTAAGGGTAATATAGTGAGGCAAACTCATGGGAGAATCCCAACCATGATGAGAGTTCGATGAAAATATCATTCTCAAAATGTTTACCATGATCAGAAACTAGTTGGAGTGGTACTCCAAAGCAGGATATGACATGATTAAAGAAAAAACGCGTTGCAGTGTCAGCGATGTTGTTGAAGGTGGGCATGGATTCTTCCCATTTGGTGAACTAATCTATTGCGATAAAAATGTATTTGTGTCCATTGCTGGATGGGGGATTACAAGTCATGAAGTTGATGCCCCATTTACAAAAGGGGCCCACAGTAATGACTGGGTGAAGAAGAGCAGGTGGTGCTCGTTCTTTGTTGGCATAAATATGACATTTATGGCATTGCTTCATGGCATGAATGTAATTGTGAAACAATGTAGGCCAAAAATAACCTGCTCGGATGATTTTCTGAACAGTAGACATCCCCAAAAGATGGCCCCCAAACGTGTCGCTATGGCAATCGTTCAAGACTCTATCGACCTCGTCAATAGTCAAGCATCGACGAAGTATGGTGTCGACCCCTCGTCAATATAAGATATCTCCAATGAGGAGATAGCGGGGGCCATGGTGGTGATTACGATGAAGATCATTTCATGAGAGGTGGTTACCGAACTTTTGGGTTCAGAGGTAGACAAGGAGGTCTCCGTACCAAGGATCATGCGAAGTAATATAAAAGAGATGTTCATCGGTGAAGTCGGTATTAACAAGGGCACTGGTAGTATCAGAGGGGAAGGCCATGACAAGTACGGTGAGGACTAGAGCTTTATTAATCTTGGGTGTTGAAAATTCAAGATCATACTCCTAAAGGATAACGATCCATCGGGAAAATTTGCCATTAATTTGCCGACAACTGAGCAAGTATTGCATAGGGTTGGAATCTGCTATGACTTTAGTTGTGCAAAGAAGAATGTAATAGATCATCTTCTGGACTGTGAGAAATACTACAAGAGCTATTTTCTCTTCATGATTATACTTCAAGGGTGGCCTTGAGAGGTTTTTACTAATGTAGTAAATGGCATGCTCACGATCGTCATCACTGATTTGAATAAGAACTCCTGCTACTGAGATAGTTGATGCTGATATGTAGAGGATATAGTTGCGATTATAGTTGGGTGAACTAATTAAAGGGGCATTATAGAGTGACATTTTAAGATCGTCAAATGCTTATTGGGAATGTTCATCCCAGTGGAATGGGATTTTGTGGCATAGTAAGCGAATGAAACCCTGTACTCGAGTGGCGTAGTCTGGGACAAATCGCCATAGAAAGTTATCTTTTCCTTGTAGGCTCTGGAGTTGACGTAAATTCCGGGGGGGGGGGGGGGAATTTTTGTGATGGCTTGGACTTTGAGGGGGTCCATAGTAATACCACTTTGGGAAATGATGAATCCGAGGAGGCACCCAACAGTGACGCAAAACACACACTTGAGGGGGTTCAAGTGGATGGTGTACTGACAACATCGTTGGAAGATGATCCGTAGATCATTAAGATGTTGGGTTCATTTTTTGGATCGATCTGTGAGATCGTCCAAGTATGCGAGGATGATATGACCCAGATCGTGAAAAATGTATGTCATAGCCCATTGGAAAGTTGCGCTAGCATTCTTTAGGCCAAAAGGCATGACACGATATGCGAAAGTCCCAAGGGGTGGTGAATACGGTTTTGTATTGATTGGCTGGGTGGATTTGGATTCGCTTATAACCAGAGAAACCATCCATGAAGGACAAAGCCTCGTGGCCTGTGCAGTCGTCGATAATTTGATCGATGAAAGGCGTTGGAAAGTTTTCTTTGGGACAGGTGTGATTGAGATCGTGAAAGTCTGTGCAGATGTGGATAGTGCCCTATTTTTTGTTAATGGGTACAGGATTGGAAACTCATGAGGTATAGGTGATGGGGTAGATGAACCCAGCCGTGCGTAATTTGTCAATCTCAGCTTTGATGGCCATTTCTTTGGATGGGTGTAGCAGTTGTTCTTTTTAGCGAATCGGTGTGATATCAGGCCATGTGTCGATGCGATGTTTGATAATAGAGGGATCAAGGCTAGGCATATCTATGTATGACTAGGAAAAAATATCCCAATATTCTTGGAAGAGGGATTTATAGGTGATGGTTTCTTGAGGAGTGCATGCGGCACCAATGGTGATTTCCTTGATGACTCCATTTTTTTTGGAAATATTGATTTTGATGGTCGGGGAAATGTTGGCCATGTTACCTTCTTCAAAAGAATCAGGGGTAGTAATGGGGTTGTTGAACCAATCGATATGCCCTGATGGGATAAAATCCTAGGTTTCGACTGCGTATATGGGGTGTTGGTTAGGAGGTGTGAAGGGTTCCTATGGAAAGAAGAGCACTCTATGGTGTAGCGCATCCCATGGGTAGTCAGGGGTGTTTAATTCCTCAAGTATGTCCTCATCACAGGGGAATTGGCAGGAATACAAGGGATATAAAAGAGTGATATTGGTGACTGTCGCCGTGTGGTTTTACTTTGGGGATGAAGAAGCAGGGGGAATGACACAATGATATTGTGATGGTTCTCTCGACATAAGCCAAATATCGAAGTACTAAGGAGTACCAGTGGTAGTTGGATGTAATATTTCCGTAGGGAAATGAACGGGAGAATTGGGGGGATTTGGGGGTGAATCCTCGGATAAGTCATCCAAGAACCATTTGAGGAATAGGGAGATCCTCTAGTTCAGGAGAAATGATATGAAGAATATCTAGTGATGAGGTAAGGTTAGTCATCGATTCTATAGGGGGTATAGGGGTTTGAATCAGGGTCATTTGGCGTTGCCTATATTCAATGATAATAGGACATTGATATGTAAAATGATCTAAGGATTCACATAGAGAGAAAGGGAATATCATATGTTCATTGATTGAAGTTGTGACATAATGGATGTCAGTGATGTTTGGTAGGGATGATGTAGCTGGATTGGGTTCGTACTGGAAGCTTTGGCATACTGCAACTAATGTCTACCGGAATTGAGGTATTGTTGGGAAATGGTGTGTATAATGGCCATATTCAGAACATATGGTGCAAGTGAATTTGGTTCACTGCCCTTTTCTACTTGATTTAGGGGGGGTAGTGGCAGTACTTTCTACAGTGGTGAGAAATGATGGTGTTTGATTGAGTGGAATCAGGTTACGTAACTCGGGTAGAGATGGGCATTTGTTGGTTGGGTGTCCATCTTTCTCACATAGCGCGCAAGGAGGTTGGATGCGTGGGGGAAGTGGAGATGTGGGCTCCTTCTTCTTTCATCTACCCCCAGCTATGGCAGGGAGGTTAGGGAGTGGGGGTGTAGAGGGTATGGTGGGAGTGAGTATGGGAATCATCATTGGGATTCCTTCCATTTGGGGGCGGAGGGATGGTTGAGGAACCATCTCTAGTGGATGTAAATACTAAATTGGAATTGCCAACACCATATTAGGGAAGGTAAGTGTTGCGGCTACTTGGAAATCTTGTATGCCTGATGGAGGGTAAAAGAAGGGGATTTGAGTAATGTCTTGGGGAACTATCTACCAAATTGGGATATGGCCTTGGGGAGAGGTGAAATCGTGAACTGGTGGAGTCAACAAGTTCGCAACAGGCTCATTAGGGGGGATCTTTGCAACTAGTGGGATGTCAGATATGATAGAAGCCTCCCTAGGAGGAAGGGTATCCTCTATGTCAGTTCCATTAGATGATATGACACATACTTGATTGGAAGGATGAAGGAGCGGTGGTGCACCATGGTAAGTTCCTAACAATGATGGGTCTTTGAAAATCCCGGGACCCATTTCGATGAGTGCGTATGCTTCGTGATTAGTGTGGATGAGAGGGAGGATGTTATCGATGTTGGCAGAAGGGTTAGGCTCATAATATGAAACTTGGTCAATGGTAATGATATTCCTGTTATGGGGGAACATCATAGTTCAAAAGATGGAAGAGGAAACTGCCTTCATAGCATACATGTAGCTACGACCGAACAAGATATTATAATTGAGTGGGGCATCGATAAATTCAATTTCGATGCGAATGGTCTTGCCCAGAGTTCTATAGGGACATTTTGGAAGAGACCTTTAGGAGAAGATGGTCGTCTGTCATAATCTCTTAAGGTAATGGAAGATGGTATAAGTTCAGGGGAACGAAGTTTCTACCATAAAGACTTGGACATAATTTATGTGGATGCACCTTCATCGATGATGCACCGATGAACTATAATGTTCCAAATTTTCACTAGGATTTGAAAAGCGATTAGAGCAGGGAGGCGAGGTTCTCCGCTGTCGATATCAAATGTGATGAGTTGAGTATCCGTGGGGTCGACTGCCCCCAAGGCAGAAAGTAATGATTTCCGCTGAGTGGGACAAGTTTGAATGAATTCTAAGACTGACACGACAATCGGGGATTGTGATAAGTCATCGAACAAACTATAATTATGAGTCGCCCTAGCCTAGGGGTTGTGGACATTCCTATGCAATCGGATGTGAGGGATGCGAAGAGGTGTTTTGGTGTTAGGGAAAGGAATCACCATTGGGGCTCCTGTTGGTGCTGGTATTGTTTCTAAGGGAATGGGAGGAGACTTAGCAGATGAACAATATTGATGAATACGTGTTTGCAGAAGGATTTCTTCCTCACTGATGAGGAGGATAGTACGATCTATAGGATTCTTTGGATTGAGATACTATCCCAACTGTGATCGGGTGGGTTTCTTCTCCTATTGAGTGTTCATCACACCCTAGTGTGGAATGGGGTTTTGCAGCACGAATGGGGGTGGTTGTTGCACGTATTGTTGTGGGGCTTGTTGAGGGGCAGGTGGTGTTGGAGAGAGTGGTACACTTCCTAAGTTTTTCATTTGTTTAAAATCAGTGATTTAGGGGAAATGATGAGTATAATGAATGAAATGACTGCAAAGGGAGAAAGGGAAGGTGGTTCTAATAGTATTGTTATTTCTCCCTTGACGCTTGTTGTTATTTCCCCCCTGGGGGTTCTAATTCCCTTGATTCTAGTTGCCCCCAGTAGGTTGGTTCTGTTGGGGGTGATTCCTGCCTTGACCTGGGTTTCTATTGTTCCTGTTTTTTCCTTTATTTTTGGCATTATTCGACTGATGGGTCGGATTTTCCATATTCATCTTTTCAAAAAATTTATATTGCTGAAGGGGAAAGGGTTGAACAAAATTCACCCCAGCGTGAGGGTGTGGGGGAGCCATGGGCTGCGGAGGACGAGGGAATGGAAAGTACAGATTCTATGGAGGTAATGATCCATAAGGTACATAGGAAGGCATGGTGCTTTTTCTAGTACTTAGAGTATAAGTTGAGGTAGAGGGAGTACCAGAACTTTCTTGGATTGGTGGGTGTATTGTGGGTGACAGCGGTGGCCCACTGATGCGTGGGGGAAGAGAAATAGGGTAAGGTTGTTGATAAGGGGGTGGAGGGTCATAAGAGGTTCCCCCATATTTCAGTGGATATTGAGGTGTTCCATACATTGGTGGTTGTTGGGGTTGTGGACTATGGTGCGTGGTATTACCAATCAATCTATTTGCTAAGTGAGACATCTCGGGTTTGTCTTGGCTGAATGGCATGGGTTTTGGGAGATCGGGAAGTACTATGTACAAGTACCCTGATTGTGAATAGAGATCATATTGTTGAGCCATACTAATGGCTTCTTCTTCTGATTGAGGGAAGGTGGAAGCTACATCTTTACTGAGGAGAGAGACAAGTGATCTGATAAACTAGTCAAGACACTGTTGTTTGGTGGTTTTTGCTTTGCAAAAACTATGTCATCGACGCCTCTCATGAATGTGATCAACGATATGTGTGGCTGAAGTTTGTTTGAAATTAGGGAGTAGTTCAATACCATTGTCATGGAGGATTGGTAATTGGAAGAAGGTAAAAAATGATTTGGCCAAGGACTCGAAAGTCGCATGGGACCCCAACTTTTCATCTACATACCATTTGGTTGATGGTCTAGTTAGTGTGCATTGAAATAATCATAGTCGGATGGAATCATCCATAATGTTGTTGGAAGAGAACCATAAGTGGAAAGTCATGACATGGTTGGCAGGGTCATCCCCTGCCTTTCCTTCAAACTTGGGGATATCTGAAGGCATTTTGGTAGGCATTGCATGCCATGTGAGGTCATGCAATATAGGGTCATTTGTGAGTTTTATTAGATCTGGTATGTTAAGAGAGGCCAAATATGGCATCCGGAGTGGTGGCGGAGGATTAGTTCCAGCCATGGTGTGAGTGTTCTGTGAACTTGACCCTTGAGGGGGGCTAGGTGGGTTGGTACTTCCCCCTTGCAAGGAAGTTGCCCCCCCACTTCTGTGTAAAGGAGAGCAAGTGGATGGTGGACCTTGGGAAGTGGACCCAAGTAATGTGGAACCAAGCAAAGTTGATCCTAATATAGTGGCACTCACAAGAGTGTGAGAAGCTGGGGATGATGAGTTGGCAAGACTAGTAACTCCTCCTAAAATAGGAGGGAGGTTTAGCAAGTGTCTAGAACAATGAGGGTTCTGTGGGTCCTCTATGATGTCTGACTAGCTGAGTGGATGTGTGCGAAATGTGGTGAGAGTAATAAAATAAACAAGAGTATTTTGTTGCAATTTTTGAACTTTACTCGATATATATCTAAATCAAAATGTAATCAGAAGTGCATCATACATACAATATTTTGAAAAAGAAGCATATATGTGGATAAGTGTGTTTTTTTCATGTGGGGGATCAAAGAAAACAAATGCTCGTGTCCTAAAATACGTAACTTCCTTCCTCTCAAATAGCACTGGACCTTCCAATAGTACTCAATAGTGGGGTTTGAAGTCACTAGAAGAGAAACTAGTGAAGGATGAAGTAATCCATTATAATGAGGGGTAAAGGGGTATATCCTGAAATAACTGGCGATATTTCCCAATATCCACACAAAATCCAATCAAGGCGCAATTGAAGCCCACAATTGCCACCTGGGTAGATGTCCTAAAATTTGGTCACTAGGTACCTCGGTCAAAGTGCGACATTTAGATTTTTTTCCAAAGAAATGGGTCATGGGCTGGATCCCATCCAAGAGGTGGGTGCCTCAAGGGGGGATGCACAGAACAACCAAACCTTGGCCTTCAACCCTTCACGAGAATCTCCCTGCCTTATGGTGTTAGGAACACTTGAATTGGAGAAGTTTTGTCACACACCCACTACAACAAGTTAGATTTTTCATCTTTTTCTTCGAGGAACAAAATCCTTCAGACTTATATGGAGACTAGAGTAGACCCTCTCTTCCCTTATCCTCCTCCAAATCAACCACAAGCTGGCCTTAGAAAAATTTCCTTTCACAAATAGCGACTCGAGAATCAAGACTCTCGACTCCTCTTTCTCCAAACACCAATACCCGAGATACTATACAAGTATGTCTCCCTCCTCACTAGTGCCTACTATATGTAACCATAAACTAGGCCAAACACTAGCACCACTCACAGCATCTCCAGTTGAGGTGTTGAGCTCTCATGCTCCACCTTCACGAATCCCCAAGACGCAAGAGGTCAATGTTGCGTGGACTCTGCCAAAGTGACGCACACATGCCAGTTGTCAAACCCACTATACTCTGCTCACGAGCTGTGTCACTGCCACCCGTTGCACGAGACCTCGGCTCTCGACATTTTTTGGCCTTAGCGATCAAGGTGCAGCTTCTTCATCCTGTGAATCCCCGAGCCATGATAGGTCAATTAGTGGTTTGACTCTTTCCCAGTGTGACATGTGTCCACCACCAGTTACCTGCTTCCTAGGCTAAATACTAGTGCTACTCACGTCTCATGACTTTGCGAGTTGGAGTGTTGATCCCTCATGCTCCTCCTTCATGAGTTCCTGAGTTACAATAAGTAAAAAATGGGTGGCTCCTTCCCAGGAAACATGTGTCCATCACATGTCACCAGTTCCCACCTTTCTTTGGGCGCTTGTCGTTACGCCACTTGCCACCCATGCAGTCCCTACTTATGGATGGGTCACATGTTTACAGAAGCCTTCGGCACTCGACACTTCGTGACTCCTATAATAAAAAAGAAACTCTCTCAAGTTCTCCCACGAAATTTATGATCCAACAGTTCTCCCATGCATTGGATCCAATGGTCATGATCACGTCGTGATCTCGTGAATTGTGAGTTCATGCAGCCCTACCCTTGACCACTCCATGTCGTGAGTCAGCAAAATGCTACTCTCCTACCTATACAAAGGCTAAGATCGACGACCAATAGGGATCCGTCAGATCCTTGGATATATGGTCCAGGATCCCATCGCTCCATGTGAAGGCTGAAAGGGTCAAGGTGTTAACACTTGTGCTCCTCCTCTAGATCCATTGGTCTCGACATATCTGTGGTATTCCTGAAAGGATTCTAATAGTTCGTCAACCAAATGATAGGGTGTTCTCTCTTTCTATAATTGGGCTCGCTACCCCTTCTGAGATTGAATCACGATATTCAACTTCTCGAGGCTTCAAACTCCCATGACTCTGAGACCTTAGAGAGCTACCCTTCCATCCCCAGACTTAACCATTTGTACAATAACCCACGATGACATATAAGCATACACATGCATCCATTATTTCCAATTTAAAACACCAGGCAATCATTCTACATAGAATGTATTATGGGCATATAAACACAAGCATGGATTCATGATATTTAGTTTGAAATAGAAGGTATAAAACACTTATCAAATCTACCAGGCGTGATGTAACTACTGAGATGGGTTCTCATTTCCACCCAACCGTAGGCTCAGTGACTCCAAATGGGTTTACCACTAGCCACCCCCGAGCTAGACCACGATGCTTTGAGGTTCAGTCTGCTACTTCCAGCACAACAGAAATCAAGGACGAAGGTTACTCTCTTTCTCCTAATATAGGAAAATAATCCAGGAAGAAGTTTACTCTCCTTCTCCTGGTATTCAGAACTCCCTGTGTTTCCAGGGTTTCTCCAGTCTCTTTTGCGATCCCCATCGTGTGCATTGTTCTCTTCTCTACCACATTTCCTCTCTTGCCAATTTCTGTCTGCAAGGTTTCATGTGGCGCGAATTCCGCCATCCATGGTCAGGTATGAGGGTTGTTACGGATGGCTAGTTCACCCCCATACCCTCATTAAATATTGAGCAGCCTCCCCACCTACCAATCTGACGGGAAATCCATTCCAGGATTAGAGAGTTGCTTTGGTTTGTGAGAAAGTATAAACTAGTACACTACTGGCTCGGTGGAAGTTAACACAACCATTCCAAGTCCCTTCCACCACCTCTCAGTAGACATCGTGGTATATTTTAGCACATCCCACTCCCAACAGTTATGCAACACATATTCATAACATAATTTACATTCATCGACCTTTTATACAAAGGTTCATCAAATCAAACATTCACCTCTTTGAGTTTTCCATAGTTCTTGGCCAATATAATTATTTTTACAGACTGAGGGAAACAGGGTGTTATAATTTTTAGTTCTCTATTTGACAAATTCTATTGTTTTGACAATGTGAGAACCAGATAACAGGGAGTTATTTGGATGCCTATCCCTGAAAATCCTACCTAGACTAAAAAAAAATTTTTGGCACCTCCTGTGGAGGAAAACTTAGTGAGTTTTTAGAAAAAATTTAGATGTGGTTTGTTTGAGAGATTGGGGGTGTGAGCCAATCTTGTTGAAATTAAATGGGAGTGGATAGTTTTTTCAAGAAAATGGTGGGGTGTTTTATAATCCCTTTGGAGGAAACTTACTTTGACATCCACGTTTCGAGATGAAAACTATGTGAGTGATAAGTTACTTTTGTGTGTGAATGAGTGAAAGTGTGCCAATGTTTTAATGAATTAGGTGTCACCTTGTTGCATGTGGAAATCACTTTGTCCTTACAAGTGTTGATTACCTAATTAACTAAATTCCTTTGGTACAACCTTGCGTAATTCAAAATTCCCTAGGAATCTAGCATCTGGACATGTGGGTCCTTTACTATTCCTTTAACTCCCTATTGTGATTTAATCTAAGAAAGCTTTGAAACTATCCTAGATTGTGATCATGTGGGAATGTATGGGCCTATTACAAAAACCTTTAAACTTCCCTAGTGATTTAATCTAAGAAAGTAAATTTCAACACTATCCTATATTTTTAGCATGTGGGCATGTATGGGCCCGTTACAATCTTGAGATGTGTTTGAAAAATAAACTAAGAGGAGTCTCGAGGGGGAAATTGTCCTCTCCTAAACATTTTAGTCTTTTTAAGGGAGATGAAATTGTCCTACAATATTTTTTTGATTCTCAAGGTTGCTTTGAAGTGCAAGAGAAGAGCATACTAAATGATTGTTATCCAACTTCTGGTACCAATGCAAATTTTAGGTGATTACAAATGATTCCAACTTATACTTTTAGTCAAAGAAAGCCATACATGTGGAAAAAATGAAAGCAAAAGAGGAAATAATGATTTTAAACCCCCCTAAGTGCCTATGTATTTTGACTAATCCCTTTATATGGAGAGGGCACTAAGTGTGGTGCATATTACAACATGCATGAAATCATTTTTAAGAAGGCTAGGGGCCTTCCCCAAATCACAAACAAGCTTACAATGTGTATTTTTATGCATAGGTGCATGGGTATCAGTGTAGACAGAGGTGCACTGAGTGCTTATGCACAAACCAAAACAGTCTTTTGGGCACAGGTGTGCAGAACAACATAGTAAATTTTGTGCACGTGCGCACGATGCGCGACTGTGAGCCAATAATCCCATGCACAACTGACACACGGTCGTGAAGAAAATTTCGGATGGAATTCTCTCAATTCAGCTCTGAATTGGATGTTTTGTAGGTCGGCTTGGACCAGTTAAGGTACCTCCAGGTTAAATAAACCAAAACAAGAGCTATAAAAACCCAAATGGGGTAGGAAGTTGATAACTTCCCTAGTGGAGTCACCAATCCATTGCGCCTCTTTTGTCACCTAAATGAGAAAAACAGAGGTGCTTACAAGCTTAGTTGGGTTAGCTAAGAAAGAGTTGTAAAGGAAAGGGTTAGAGAAAGAAATATAAAAGAAAAAACTAAGAATTAGACTAAGAAATAAAAGAACAACTAAACTATTGAGCATAAGGACATAAGAACAAAAAACTAATAAGACTCATTTCACCAATGGCAAGGATTATATTAGTGAAAGAAAAGACCAAGAAGAAAGAGGACTTTGGGTCCCTTGTTCCTCCAAGGGAGGGCTCTTGGACCCCCCACAACTAAGCTCTTCTTACAACTTTGAAAGAAATGGTGAAAGAATCCCAAGCTAATCCACTCAATAGGTGAGATGGATTACCTAATGTGATGATGCTACTATATTCTTGATGAGAAAATAGGATTCCCCAAGAGAATAGCAATAGCATAACCTTGCCAATGAATTCCTTGAAAATGAAGTGCACCCATGGCTTTGTTTTATAGCACCACTTTGAGGTATTGTGCAACCAGCTTTTAGTGTGAAGAGAGGCTATTTAGGGCATTTTTAGGTCTTTGACCAGCCACCCAGTCGGATTCATCCAAGATTTGGGTGTCAAATCTGTTGATTAAGGTTGGTTTTCATTGATGTCAACCCTTGAAGAAAGACCCATAGCACAAAGTTTTGGGTAATGGACCCAATAATGTTTGATGTAAATATGACTCATTATTGTTTTTTCATGGTTGATAAGAAGTA
>JZKD02S2305341.1:356858-368232 GCA_000966675.3 Picea glauca
CAAGTACCTACACACATGAAAACCAAATACCCGACGTGAACAATATCTGAAGAGAATTGAACATACAATCATTTATTTGATAATTTTGAACATGAGCATGCGTACCTGGATGGGGATGAAAAAATGGCACCCCGCAGGCTAAGGATAAAAAATGGCCCGGGGACTGTCTTGATGTAGATGACGAGATGATGATCCCACGGATGTATGGTACGCCCATAGCGTGAAAAATAACATATGATGCTAATTGGTCTTATGTTTGTTAACCATGTGCTGCAACATGGTCTTGAGGACCTTGTTAACTGCTTCAACCTGTCCATTAGCCTGAGGGTAATATGGTGAGACAAACTCGTGAGAGAATCTCAATCGTGATGAGAGTTAAACAAAAATCTCATTCTCGAAATGTTTCCTGTGATCAGAAACTAGTTGGAGTGGTACTCCAAAGAAGGATATGTCGTGATTAAAGAAAAAATGTGTCGCAGTGTCAGCGGTGTTGTTCAAGGTGGGCATGGCTTCCGCCCATTTTTTGAAGTAATCGACTGTGACAAAAATGTATTTGTGCCCATTGTTGGATGGGGGATTACAATTCATGAAGTCGATGCACCATTTACAAAAGGGGCCTACAGTAATGACTGGGTGGAGAAGAGAAGGTGGTGCTCGTGCTTTGTTGGCATAAAGCTGACATTTATTGCATCACTTCATGGCATGAATGCAATCGTGAAACAATGTAGGGAAAAAATAACCTACTCGGATGATTGTTTGAGCATTGGATATTCCCGGAAAATGGCCTCCGCACATGCCGCTATGGTAGTCGTTCAAGACTCTATCGGTCTCATCAATAGTCAAGAATCGATGAAGTATGGTGTCAAACCCTCGCTAATATAAAATATCTCTGATGAGGAGATAGCAGGGGGGATGGTGGCGAATACGATGGCGATCATCTCATGAGAGGTGGTTACCAAAATTTTGGGTTCGGAGGTAGACAAGGAGGTCGTCATACCAAGGATCATCCGAAGTGATATAAAAGAGATTTTCATCAAGGAAGTTGGTATTGACAGGGGCACTAGTAGTATCGGAGGGGAAGGTCATGACAAGTTTAGAGAGGATGAGATATTTCTTTCTCTTGGGTGTTGAAAATTTGATATTGTATTCCTGAAGGATAATGATCCATCGGGAAAATTTGCCATTAATTTGTCGACGACTGAGCAAGTATTGCATAGGGTTGGAATCTGCTATGACTTTCGTTGTGTGAAGCAGAATGTAATGGCGAAGTTTATGGACTGCAAGGGCTAGTTTCTCTTCATGATTATACTTCAAGGGTGGTCCTGAGAGGTTTTTACTAATGTGGTAAATGACGTGCTCACGATCTTCATCACTGATTTGAATGAGAACGCATGCTACTGAGACAGTTGATGATGATATGTAGAGGATATAGTCGCGATTATAGTTGGGTGAACTAATTAAAGGGGCATTAAAAAGCATCATTTTAAGATCATCGAACACTTTTTGGGCATGTTCATCCCAGTGAGATGGGATGTCATGGCATAGTAAGCGAAGGAACCCATGTGCTCGAGTGGTATAGTCTGGGACAAATCACTGTAAAACGTTATCTTTTCCTTGTAGCCTCTGGAGTTGATGTAAATTCTAGGGTGGTGGAATTTTTGTGATGGATTTGAATTTGAGGGGGTCCACGGTAATACCACTTTGGAAACGATGAATCCAAGGAGGCGCCCGACAGTGACGTAGAACACGCACTTGAGGGGGTTCAAGCGGATGTTGTACTAATGACACTGTTGGAAGATGATACATAAATCATCAAGATGTTGGGTGCGTTTTTTGGATCGAGCTGTGAGATCGTCCAAGTATGCGAGGATGATATGAGATAGATCATGAAAAATGTATGTCATATTCCATTGGAAAGTTGTGCCATCATTATTTAGGCCAAAAGGCATGACACAATATGCGAAAGTACCCCAAGGGGTGTTGAATGCAGTTTTGTATTGATCGGCTGGGTGGATTTGGATTTGATTATAACCAGAGAAACCATCCATGGAGGACAGAGCTTCATGGCCTGTGCATTCCTCGATAATTTGATTGATGAAAGGCATTGGAAAGTTGTCTTTGGTACAAGTGTGATTGAGATCACGAAATTCCGTGCAGATGCGGATAGTGCCCTGTTTTTTGTTAACAGGTACAGGGTTGGAAACCCATGAGGTATAGGCAATGGGGTAGATGAACCCAGCCACACATAATTTTTCAGTCTTGACTTTGATGGCCACTGTTTTGGATGGGTGCAGTGGTCATTTTTTTTGGTGAATCGGTGTGATATTAGGCCATATGTCTATGCGATGTTCGACAATAGAAGGATCAAGGCTAGGAATTTTTGTGTATGATTGGGTGAAAATATCCCGATATTCTTGGAAGAGGGCTTTATAGGTGGTGATTTCTTGAAGAGTGCATGCGGCGCCTATGGTGATTTCCTCGATGACTCCATTTTTGATGGAAATATTGATTTTGATGGTCGGGGAAATATTGGCCATGTTGCCTTCTTCAAAAGCATCAGGGGCAGGAATGGGGTTGTTGAACCAGTCGATATGCCCTAATGGGATAAAATCCTTGCTTTCAACTGCATGTATGAGGTGTTGGTTAGGAAGCGTGAAGGCTTCCTATGGAAATAAGAGCGCTCTGTGGTGTAGTACATCCCATGGGTAGCCAGGGGTGTTTAACTCCTCGAGTATTTCCTCGTCACAGTGGAATTGGTAGGAATACAAGGGATCTAAAAGAGTGATATTGGTGATTGTCGTCATGCGGTTGTCCTTTGGGGATGAAGAAGCAGAGGGAACGATGCAATGATATTGCAATGTTTCACTCGACATAAACCAAATATCGAGGTACTGAGGAGTACTAGTCGTAGTTGGATGTAAATTTTTCGTAGGTAAATGAACTGGAGAATTGGGGGGATTTGGGGGTAAATCCTCAGATAAGTCATCCAAGAACCATCAAGGAATAGGGAGTGCCTCTGGTTCAAGAGAAATGATATGAAGAATCTCTAGTGATGAGGTAAGGTCAACCCTTGATTCTGTAGGGGGTGCAGGGGTTTGAATCAGGGTCGATTGGCGTTGCCTGTATTCGATGAACATAGAACATTGGTATGTAAAATGATCTAAGGATTCACATAGAGAGAAAGGGCATCTCATACGTTCATTAACTGAAGTCATGACATAATGTATGTTAGTGATGTTTGGTAGGGATGATGTAGCTAGATTGGGTTCATTCTGGAAGCTTTGGCATACTACGACTAATGTCTACCGGAAGTGAGGTAGTGTTGGGAAATGGTGTGTATAATGGCCACATTCTAAACATATGACACAAGGGAATTTGGTTCGCAGCCCTTTGCTACTTGCATTAGGGGAGATAGCGGTAGTACTTGCTACAGTGGAGAGTGGTCATGGTGTTTGATTGGGTTGAATTAGGTTACTTAACTCGGGTAGATATGGGAATTTGTTGGTTGGGTGTCCATCTTTCTCACATAGTGCACAAGGAGGTTGGATGCGTGGGGGAAGTCGAGTTGTGGGCTCCTTCTTCTTTGTCTGCCCCCAACTATGGAAGGGAGGTTAGCAAGTGGGGATGTAGAGGGTATGGTGGGAGTGAGTATGGGAATTGTCATTGGTATTCCTTCTGTCTGGGGGGAAGGGATGGTTGAGGAACCATCTCTGGTGGATGTAAATACCAAATTGAAATTGCCAACACCATATTAGGGAGGGTAAGCATTTTTGCTACTTGGAAAGCTTGTATGTCTAGTGGAGGGTAAAAGAAGGGGATTTGAGTAATGTCTTGGGGAATTGTCTCCCAAACTGGGATATGGCCTTGGGGAAAGGTGAAATCATGAACTGGTGGAGTCGACGAGTTCGCAAAAGGCTCATGAGGGGAGAGATCTACGACTAGTGGGATGTTAGATATTATAGAAGCCTACCTAGGAGGAAGGGTATCCTCTATGTCAGTTTTGTTAGACGATACGATGCATACTTGATTGGAAGGATGAAGGAGTGGTGGTGCACCATGGTAAGTTCCTAACAATGATGGGTCTTTGAAAATCCTGGGACCCATTTTGATGAGTGGGTATGCTTCATGACTCATGTGGATGAGAGGGAGAATGTTATCGATGTTGGAAGAAGAGTTAGGCTCGTAATGTGAGACTTGATCAATTGTAATGATCTTCCCATTATGGGGGAACATTATGGTTCGAAATATGGAAGAAGCAACTGCCTTCATAGAGTACATGTAGCTACGACCAAATAAGATATTATAATTGAGTGGGGCATTGATAACTTCAATGTCGATGAGAATGGTGTTGCCCTCGAGTTCTACAAGGACATTTTGGGAGAGCCCTTCAGGATACAATGGTTTTTCGTCATAAGCTCTTAAAGTAATGGTAGATGGTATAAGTTCATGGGTACCAAGTTTCTGCCATACAGACTTGGACATAATGCATATGGATGCGCCTTCATCGATGATGCACTGATGAACTGTAATGTTCCAAATTTTTAGTGGGATTTGAAAAGCGATTAGAGTGGGGAGGTGAGGTTCTCTGTTGTTGAGATCAAATGTGATGAGTTGAGTATCCACGGGGTCGACTGCCCCCAAGGCAGAATGTAATGATTTCCACTGAGTGGGACAAGTTTGAAGGACTTCTAAGACTGACATGGTAGTTGGGGATTGTGCTAAGTCATCAACCAAAATGTAATTATGAGCTTCCCTAGCATGGGGGTTGTGGAAATTCCTACACAATGGGATAAGAGGGATGTGAAGAGGTGTTTCGGCGTTAGGGTGAGGAATCACCAACGGGGGTCCCATTGGTGTTGGGTTTGTTTCTGGGGGAATGGGAGGAGACTCAGCGGGTGTACGGTATTGATGACTACATGTTTGCAGAAGGATTTCTTCCTCATTGGTGAGGAGGATAGTACGATCTGCGAGATTGTTTGGATTGAGATACTGTCCTAACTGTGGTGGGGTAGATTGCGTGTCCTGTTGGGTGTTCATCACACCCTGGTGTGGAATGGGATTCTGCAGCATGGTAGGGGGAGGTTGTTGGCCATATTGTTGTGGGGCCTGCTGAGGGACAGGCAGTGTTGGAGAGTGTGGTACACTTCCTGAGCCTTTCATCCATTTAAAATCAATGATTTGGGGGAAAAGATGAGTATAATGGCCGAACTTACCACAAAGGGCACAAGGGAAGGTGGTTCTAATAGTATTGTTATTTCTCCCTTGACGCCTATTGTTATTTCCTCCCTAGGGGTTATGATTTTCTTGATCCTGGTTACCCCCACTAGGTTGGTTTTGTTGGGGGTGATTCCTGCCTTGACCTGGGTTGCTATTGTTCCTATTTTTTTCTTTCTTTTTGGAATTATTCGACTGATGGGTCGGATTTTTCGTATTCAGCTGTTCAAAATTTTGATATTGCTGAAGGTGAGAGGGTTGAACAAAATTCACCCTAGCATGAGGGTGTGGGTGAGCCATGGGTTGTGGAGGACTAGGGAATGGAAAGTACAGATTTTGTGGAGGTAATTATATGTAAGGTACATAGGAAGGCATGTCTCTTTCGCTAGTACTTAGAGTATAATTTGAGGTAGAGGGAGTACCAAAACGTGTTTGGATAGGTGGGTGTATTGGGGGTGTCGGCGGTGGCCCTCTGATGGGTGGAGGGAGAGTAACAGGGTATGGTTGTCGATAAGGGGGTGGAGGGTAATAATAGGTTCCCCCATATGCTAACAGATATTGAGGTGTGCCATACATTGGTGGTTTTTGGGGTTGTGGAATGTGGTGCATGGTATTACCAATCAATCTATCTGCTGAGTGAGACATCCTAGGTTTGTCTTGGCCGAATGGCATGGGCTTTGGGAGATCAGGAAGTACTATGTACAAGTACCCTGATTGTGAATATATGAGGTCATATTGTTGAGCCCTACTAATGGCTTCTTCTTCTGATTGAGGGAAGGTGGAAGCTACATATATACCGAGGTGAGAGACAAGTGATCTGAGAAACCAGTCAAGACTATGTTGTTTGGTGGTTTTGGCTTTGCACAAACTATGTCGTCTACGCCACTCATGAATGTGATCAGCGATATGTGTGGCTGAGGTTTGTTTAAAATTAGAGAGTAGTTCAAGACCATTGTCATGGCGGATTGGTAATTAGAAGAAGGTCAAAAATGCTTTGGCCAAGGTCTCAAAAGTCGCATGGGACCCCAATTGTTTGTCTACATACCATTTGGATGATGGGCCAGTGAGTGTGCATTGAAATAATCGTAGTGAGACGGAATCATCCATAATGTTGTTGGAAGAGCACCATAAGTGGAAAGTCATTACATGGTTGGCAGGGTCATCCCATGCCTTTCCTTCAAACTTGGGGATATTTGAAGGTAGTTTGGTAGGAATTGCAGGCCATGTGGGGTCATGCAATATTGGGTCATTTGTGATTTTTTTAGATCTGGTATGTTAAGAGAGGCCAAATATGACATCTGGAGTGGTGGCGAAGGATTAGTTCCAGCCATGGTGTGAGTGTTATGTGAACCTGACTCTTGAGGGGAGCTAGGTGGGTTGGTACTTCCCCCTTGAGAGGAAGTTGGCCCCCCACTTCCATGTAAAGGAGAGTGAGTGGATATTGGCCCTTGGGAAGTGGAAACAAGTAAGGTGGAACCAAGCAAGGATGGTCCTAAGATAGTGGCACTCACAAGGGTGTGAGAAGGTGGAGCCGATGAGTTGGAAATACTAGCTGGAACTCCCTCTAAAATAGGAGGGAGGTTTAGCAAGTGTCTAGAATGATGGGGGTTTTGTGGGTCCCCTATGATGTCCGAATAGCTGAGTGGATGTGTGCGAATTGTGGTGAGAGTAATAAATAAACAAGAGCCTTTTGTTGCAATTTTTGAACTTTACACAATATATATCTAAATCAAAATGTAATCAAAAGTGAATCCTACATACAATATTTTGAAAAAGAAGCATATATGTGGATAATGTTGGACAACTGAGAGGGGGGGTGAATCAGTTGTTCTCGGGCTTAAACAATTATGGTTCTTTTAAACTCTTTGTAGATATACCGAATGACGATCACAGTAATGCAGGGAAATAAACAATGGCACTTTCAGCATCATTCACATATATGAGAAACACAGAGATGGATATTTCCAGAGGAAACCCATGCAGGGTAAAACCTCTATTTCTTTATATGATAAGTAATAGTTACATTATTTACAATATCATACATATGAGCACCAACTCATAATGAGGCTACAACCTTAGTTTTGCAAGCTGCAACTTGCTGAGAGCACCAACTCTTTGTTTTCTCTAGCACCCACTAGAAGGAAGCACCAACTCCTTAGTTTCTCTAGCACCAACTAGAAGGAAGCACCAACTCCCTAGTTTCTCTAGCACCAACTAGAAGGAAGCACCAACTCCCTGGTTTCTCTAGCACCAACTAGAAGGAAGCACCAACTCCCTGGATTCTCTAGCACCAACTAGAAAGAAGCACCAACTCCCTATGTTCAAGCACCCACTTGAACCCTTGAGGACACTAGTCCTCCCAAGCTCCTCCCAACCACCCTGAAATATAAATATTTTCTACTGAAACTTATGACAGTGATATGATGTTCAACAATGGCTTACTAGACTCATCACTGTTTTGCTGTATTTCGTTGCTCTGTCTGCCTCATTTCCTTTCTTCACACATCACTTGCGCTGTCTATTCTTCTACTTTTTATGCTTTGTGCGCCATGTCCATTCACTGCACATGTCCTCTTCTATGCTATTCAGCTATTTCACTCTCCTCCTTCTTCACACATGAACCGCCTTCATCAACAACAACCACAACAAACTCCAATAGCAACTGCCACCCCATCTCTTCTCTGTACCATGTATTTATAGCTTCTGTGCACCTTGTGCTTGCAATGTTCGCAATGCCTCTGCATGCTGACTCCACGTTGTTATCCTCCACCTCTCGAGTGCTCTGTCTGATCATCATCATGACTCTTCAGCTT
Source organism: Picea glauca (assembly GCA_000966675.3). NCBI lineage: Eukaryota > Viridiplantae > Streptophyta > Pinopsida > Pinales > Pinaceae > Picea > Picea glauca. The sequence continues at coordinate 364,886 of JZKD02S2305341.1, forward strand.
CTCTGGTGGTTCACCCCGCGTGTCCAGCATCACTGTATGTTATACTGATATTCCTCAGCTTCTCTAGTAGTTGAGACTCTTCGTCTTCTCTGTGAAAGTTGAGCTCACCTTCTCTGTTTCAGATACAAGCCTCAATGCCCATCCATCTGTCAATCCCTTCTAATAATAGTCTTCCTTTACTGGATGAATCTTGGAGACTCTTCATCTCCTCTGGCGATCACACAGAGGTCTCTTCGAATTCTCTAGCAAATGTCATCACTGGTTTCTGGCAGTTCTACTATGTCGTGCTACAGTCACCCTCTGATATTTTTCACATTCATCTGCACCGTTGGATATGCAATGAGAAAATCTGGNACCAACTCCCTGGTTTCTCTAGCACCAACTAGAAGGAAGCACCAACTCCCTAGTTTCTCTAGCACCAACTAGAAGGAAGCACCAACTCCCTAATTTCTCTAGCACCAACTAGAAGGAAGCACCAACTCCCTGGATTCTATAGCACCAACTAGAAATAAGCACCAACTCCCTTTGTTCAAGCACCCACTTGAACCCTTGAGGACACTAGTCCTCCCAAGCTCCTCCCAACCACCCTGAAATATAAATATTTTCTACTGAAACTTATGATAGTGATATGATGTTCAACAATGGCTTACCAGACTCATCACTGTTCTGTTGTATTTCGTTGCTCTATCTGCCTCATTTCCTTTCTGCACACATCACTTGCGTTGTCTATTCTTCTACTTTTTATGCTCTGTGCACCATGTCCATTCACTGCACAGGTCCTCTTCTATGATATTCAGCTGCTGCACTCTCCTCCTTCTTCACACAGGAATCGCCTATATCAACAATAACCACAACAAACTCCAATAGCAACTGCCACCTCATCTCTTCTCTGTACCATGTATTTATAGCTTCTGTGCACCCTGTGCTTGCAATGTTTGCAATGCCTCTGCATGTTGACTCCACGTCATTATCCTCCACCTCTCGAGTGCTCTATCTGATCATCATCGTGACTCTTCAGCTTCTCTGGTGGTTCACCCCGCATGTCCAACATCACTGTATGTTATACTGATATTCCTCGGCCTCTCTGGCAGTTGAGACTCTTCGTCTTCTATGTGAAAGTTGAGCTCACCTTCTCTGTTTCAGATACAGGACTCAATGCCCATCAATCTGTCAATCCCTTCTAATAATAGTCTTCCTTTACTAGAAGAATCTTAGAGACTCTTCATCTCCTCTGGCGATCACATAGAGGTCTCTTCGAATTCTCTAGAAAATGTCATCACTGGTTTCTAGCAATTCTACTATGTCATGCTACAGTCGCCCTCCAATATTTTTCACATTCATTTGCACTGTTAGATATGCAACGAGAAAATCTGGATGACCAGAATTTGTGCTCCCAGATCTATGGTTGGGATTTGATTCCGGAGCCCCATTTCCATTCTATCTTTAAGTGGAGGGNGTCTGGAATTGGGCGCGCATCTCTCGAGTAGTCAGGATTAAAGAACCTAGATCAACGATGCTCAAGCGATTCTGGACCCCCTTTTCCTTTCTTCCTTTAATACGGGGGGGTTCCAGAATAGTGGGGTATCGAGGAAGGGCCCCATTCCTATTGTGTCACCTTTTGTATCATTCTCCTCCCCACCTGACCGTGCGCCAAGGCTCGTTCCCTTTAGCTCCTTCTTGTCCTCTAACATATGTCCATCTCTCACTGATGTGACCAAGGGCTGTGACCACAGCCTTTTGCATAAGGTGCTTTCATGATTTTGTGACTCCTATGGTAGGAGTTCTTGTCATCTCCATCTCCCGATTTCTGAAACTCTAAAGTGGAGTAATCCTGCTGATGTCACACATGGATTGACATGTGTTGAATATTGCCACATGTCACTCTAATTTGTGAATTACATGTTCCTGAAGTGTTGAATCAGCCTGACACTTGTCATTACCTGGTTGTGCCACATGTTCCTAGCTGACGTGGTCTAGTGACGTGAGTCAAGTCGACGATCTAGATCACGTCTTGATCTGACGGTTCAGATTCAGTCGAGATTTCACACATTGTGATTTCGGGGTTCCTAATGTCAATAATATTTGACATGTCTGACTCTCGATCCCCAAAACTCTGACAAGGAATGGAATCAATAGTCTAGATTCAACCTTAATCTAACTGCTCAGATTACATCGCGATTTCACATATCGCGATATCGGTATTCTTGATGTCAATAGTCTTTAACATGTCCAACTCTCGATCCCCGAAACTTCGACAAGGACTGGAATCATTAGTCCAGATTCAACCTTAATCAGACGGCTTAGATTACATCGTGATTTCACATATCACGATATCGAGATTCCTGATGTCAATAGTCTTTGACATGTCCAACTCTCGATCCTCGAAACTCCAATAGAAAGTCGGATCAAGGGTCCACATAACCCCTTGAGATGGATGGTCCTCATGCTTTCAGGATTTGTGACCCCTCTACTCCTTTCACTTTTAAAGAGTGTGCAGGTTCTCCTTGATCCAATGGTGGTCGGACCCTGTGCTCGGATCTAACGCCCGATATTTGTCCTCCATATCTACGCGCTCCTCTTGTCTACATTGAGATTTGACGGTCATCGGGAATTCGGGATGGGATCCAATGATCACCGATGCTTCTCCTCCAAGCTTACACATCCTTCTTACTTGGAAGAATTTATAAGTGTCAAAGGCCTCGACCTTTGATCCACCTGTGATCCTAAGTACGCTATCTCCCTTGAGATTTAGTCATGAGTTAACCTCATCCCTAGTGCACACCTACGCACTGCATTCGACTCTGCACTAATTCCTCCCGAGATTACATTGTTCCTATTTTTCCATCGATGAACACTCTGATCCTGCCATCTTCATTGTTGTACTTGCCATCAATGACAAGCATATGCTACCTGTTAAAAATTCTCCAACAATATCCCCCTTTGGCATTGATGGCAACTAAGGCTCCCAAATTCTTTTCTCCCCCTTTGAAATCAATGTCAAAGAAGAGACATGCTCCCCCTAAGCTATTGCAGTAATTTTAGGAGGCATTAGATTTTCAAATAATGCAAAACTCCCCCTAACAAGATGTAATTTTTAGGTGTGAAACAAAATGATACCCAACTTTTGTCTGAGATATTCAAACGGTGTCTTGGCTAGGGGCTTAGTAAAGATGTCTGCAATTTGTTCTGTAGTGGGAATGTAATGGACCTAAACAATTTGATTGGTGACCTGCTCTCTTAGAAAATGATATTTTATGGGAATATGTTTTTTCTTGGAGTGGAGGACAGGATTTTTAGACACACTGATGGCACTTGTGTTATCACAATGAATTGGGATCGGTGTAGTA
>JZKD02S2305341.1:399315-418460 GCA_000966675.3 Picea glauca
TACCACCAGAAATGGAATGACATGTACTATCCATATATAATAGTATTATCTAAAAATATATCATAACTCATACCATTACCCATCAAACAAACTTGGGTCCATTACCCAAACCTGGTGTCTCCAACTTGTCATGGCCATAACTCTCTAACCGTGAGGAATTATGTGACGTTCCACATACCATCGAAAATGACATGAAAAGAAATATCCATCTAGGATATTTTCCCTAACAAATTCACTTTCCTTATCTCATTATTTTATAATTACGCATGGGTTCTCTTACTCCACAAAGCGTCTTCCCGTGAGGGCTTTCACCATAAGGGGACCACTTTGGAGTTCATCCATATTTACTTCTTATCAACCATGAAAAAATAGTAATGCGTCATATTTACATCAAAAAATATTGGGTCCATTACCCAAAACTTTGTTCTACGGGTCTTTCTCCAAGGGTTGACATCAATGACAACCAACCTTAATCAACAGATTTGACACCCAAATCTTGGATGAATCCGACTGGGTGGCTGGTCAAAGACCTAAAAATGCCCTAAATAGCCTCTCTTCACACTACAAGCTGGTTGCACAATACCTCAAAGTGGTGCTATAAAACAAAGCCATGGGTGCACTTCATTTTCAAGGAATTCATTGGCAAGGTTATGCTACTGCTATTCTCTTGGGGAATCCTCTTTTATCATCAAGAATATACTAGCATCATCACATTGGGTAATCCATCTCACCTCTTGAGTGGATTAGCTTGGGATTCTTTCACCATTTCTTTCAAAGTTGTAAGAAGAGCTTAGTTGTGGGGGTCCAAGAGCCCTTCCTTGGAGGAACAAGGGACCCAAAGTCCTCTTTCTTCTTGGTCTTTTCTTTCACTAATATAATCCTTGCCATTGGTGACATGAGTCTTATTGGTTTTTCATTCTTATGTCCTTATGCTCAATAGTTTAGTTGTTCTTTTATTTCTTAGTCTAATTCTTAGTTTGTTCTTTTATATTTCTTTCTCTAACCCTTTCCTTTACAGTTGTTTCTTAGCTAACCCAACTAAGCTTGTAAGCACCTCTGTTTTTCTCATTTAGGTGACAAAAGAAGCGCAACGGATTGGTGACTCTACTAGGGAAAGGTATCAACTTCCTACCCCATTTGGGTTTTTATAGCTCTTGTTTTGGTTTATTTAACCTGGAGGTACCTTAACTGGCCCAAGCCGACCTACAAAACATCCAATTCAAAGCTGAATTGAGAGAATTCCATCCGGAATTTTCTTCACGACCGTGTGTCAGTTGTGCATGGGATTATTGGCTCACAGTCGTGCATCATGTGCACGTGCACCAAATTTACTGTGTTGTTCTGCACACCTGCGCCCAAAAGACTGTTTTGGTTTACGCATAAGCACTCAGTGCACCTTTGTCTACTCTAATACCCGCGCACCTATGCATAAAAATACACATTGTAATCTTATTTGTGATTTGGGGAAGGCCCCTAGCCTTCTTAAAAATGATTTCATGCATGTTGTAATATGCACCACACTTAGGTCCCTCTCCATATAAAGGGATTAGTCAAAATACATAGGCACTTAGGGGGGTTTAAAATCATTATTTCCTCTTTTGCTTTCATTTTTTCCACATGAATGGCTTGCTTTGGCTAAAAGTATAAGTTGGAATCATTTGTAATCACATAAAATTTGCATTGGGACCAGAAGTTGGATAACAATCATTTAGTATGCTCTTCTCTCGCACTTCAAAGCAACCTTGAGAATCAAAAAAAGGTTGTAGGACAATTTCATCTCCCTTAAAAAGACTAAAATGTTTAGGAGAGGAAAATTTCCCCCTCGGGACTCCTCTTAGTTTATTTTTCAAACACATCTCAAGATTGTAACAGGCCCATACATGCCCACATGCTAAAAATATAGGATAGTGTTGAAATTTACTTTATTAGATTAAATCACTAGGAAGTTTAAAGGTTTTTGTAACAGGCCCATACATTCCCACATGATCACAATATAGGATAGTTTCAAAGATTTCTTAGATTAAATCACAATAGGGAGTTAAAGGAATAGTAAAGGACCCACATGTCAAGATGCTAGCTTCCTAGGGAATTTTGAATTACGCAAGGTTGTACCAAAGGCATTTAGTTAATTAGGTAATCAACACTTGTATGGACCAAGTGATGTCCACATACAACAAGGTGACACCTAATTCATTAAAACATTGGCACACTTTCACTCATTCACACACAAAAGTAACTTATCACTCACATAGTTTTCATCTCGAAACGTGGAGGTCAAAGTAAGTTTCCTCCAAAGGGATTCTGAAACACCCCACCATTTTCTTGACAAAACTATCCACTCCCATTTAATTTCAACAAGATTGGCTCACACCCCCAATCTCTCAAACAAACCACATCTAAATTTTTTCTAAAAACTCACTAAGTTTTCCTCCACAGGAGGTGCCAAAACAATTTTTTTAGTCTAGGTAGGATTTTCAGGGATAGGCATCCAAATAACTCCCTGTTATCTGTTTCTCACATTGTCAAAACAATAGAATTTGTCAAATAGAGAACTGAAAATTGTAACACCCTGTTTCCCCCAGTCTGTAAAAATAATTATATTGGCCAAGAACTATGGAAAACTCAAAGAGGTGAATGTTTGATTTGATGAACCTTTGTATAAAAGGTCGATGAATGTAAATTATGTTATGAATATGTGTTGCATAACTGCTGGGAGGGGGATGTGCTAAAATATACCACGATGGATACAGAGAGGTGGTGGAAGGGACTTGGAATGGTTGTGTTAAATTCCACCGAGCCAGTACTGTACTGGTTTATACTTTCTCACAAACCAAAGCAACTCTTTGATCCTGGAATGGATTTCCCATCAGATTGGTCAGTGGGGAGGATGCTCAAGATTTAATGAGGGTATGGGGGTGAACTATCCATCCGTAACAACCATCAGGCCTGACCATGGATGGTGGAATTCGCGCCACATGCAACCTTCCAGACAGAAATTGGCAAGAGAGGAAATGTGGTAGGGGAGACAGCAGTGCGCATGACGAGGATCGCAAAAGAGACTGGAGAAACCCTGGAAACATAGGGAGTTTTGAATACCAGGAGAAGGAGAGTAAACTTCTTCCTGGATTATTTTCCTATATCAGGAGAAGGAGAGTAACCTTTGTCCTTGATTTTTGTTGTGCTGGAAGTAGCAGAATGAACCTCAAAGCATCGTGGTCTAGCTCAGGGTGGCTAGTGGTAAACCCATTTGGAGTCACTGAGCCTATGGTTGGGTGGAAATGAGCACCCCTCTCAGTAGTTTCATCATGCCTGGTAGATTTGATAAGTGTTTTATACCTTCTATTTCGAACTAAATATCATGAATCCATGCTTGTGTTTATATGCCCATAATACTTTTTGTGTAGAATGATTGCCTGGTGTTTTAAATTGGAAATAATGGATGCATGTGTATGCTTATATGTCATCGTGGGTTATTGTACAAATGGTTAAGTCTGGGGACAGAAGGGTATCTCTCTAAGGTCTCGGAGTCATGGGAGTTTGAAGCCCCAATAAGTTGAATATCGTGATTCAATCTTAGAAGGGATAGCGAGCCCAATTATAGAAAGAGAGAACACCCTATCATTTGGTTGACGAACGGTCAGAATCCTTTCAGGAATACCATAGATATGTCGAGACCAATGAATCTAGAGGATGAGTGCAAGTGTTAACACCTTGACCCTTTCATCCTTCACATAGAGCGATGGGATCCTGGACCATATATCCAAGGATCTGACGGATCCCTATTGACCGTCGATCTTAGCCTTTCTATAGGCAGGAGAGTATCATTTCTCTGACTCGCGACATGGAGTGGTCAAGGGTAGGGCTAAATGAACTCACAATTTGCAAGATCACGACGTGATCATGACCATTGGATCCAAGGCATGGGAGAACTGTTGGATCATAAATTTCTTGGGTATCGCCTATCGGGGGTTCAGAACTTGAGAGAGTTTAATTTTTACTATAGGAGCCGTGAAGTGTCGAGTGACAAGGGATCGTGTAAACACGTGACCCATCCATAAGTAGGGACCGCATGGGTGAAAGGTGGCGTAACTACAAGCGCCCAAAGAAAGGTGGGAACGGGTGACAGGTGATGGAAACATGTTGCCTGGGAAGGAGCCACCCATTTTTGACTTATTGTAACTTAGGAACTCACGAAGGAGGAGCATGAGGGATAAACACTCCAACTCGAAAAGTCACAAGATGTGAGTAGCACTAGTATTTAGCCTAGGAAGAAAGTAACCAGTGGTGGACACATGTCACACTGGGAAAGAGTCAACCCACTGATTGACTTATCGTGGCTCGGGGATTCACATGATGAAGAAGTTTCACCTTGATCGCTAAGGCCACAAAACGTCGAGAGCCGAGGTCTCGTGCAACGGGCGATGGTGACACAGCTCTTGAGCAGAGTATAGTGGGGTTGACAAGTGGCATGTGTGCGTCACTTTGGCAGAGTCCATGCAACATTGACCTCTCACGTCTTGGGGATTCGTGAAGGTGGAGCATGAGAGCTCAACACCTCAACTGGAGAGGCTGTGAGTGGTGCTAATGTTTGGCCTAGTCTATGGTTACATGTAGTAGGTGATAGTGAGGAGGGAGACATACCTTTATAGTATCTCGGGTATTGGTGTTTGGAGAAAGAGGAGTCAAGAGTCTTGATTCCCAACTCGTGATTTGTGAAAGGCACTTTTTCTAAGGCCAGCTTGTGGTCAATTTGGAGGATGATAAGGGAAGAGAGGGTCTACGCTAGTCCCCATATAAGTCTCAAGGATTCTTTTCCTCGAAGAAAAAGATGAAAAATCTAACTTGCTGTAGTGGGTGTGTGACAAAACTTCTCCAATTCAAGTGTTCCTAACACCATAAGGCAGGGAGATACCCGTGAAGGGTTGAAGACCAAGGTCTAGTTGTTTTGTGCATCCCCCCTTGAGGCACCCACCTCTTGGACGAGATCCAACATGTGACCCATTTCTTAGGAAAAAAATCTAAATGTCGCACTTTGACCGAGGTACCTAGTGACCAAATTTTAGGACATATACCTAGGTGGAAATTGTGGGCTTCAATTGCGCCTTGATCGGATTTTGTGTGGATATTGGGAAATATGACCAGCTATTTCAGGATATGCCCCCTTTACCCCTCATTATAACTGATTACTTCATCCTTCACTAGTTTCTCTTCTGGTGACTTCAAACCCCACTGTTGAGTACTATTGGAAGGTCCAGTGCTATTTGAGAGGAAGGACGTTACGTATTTTAGGACATGAGCATTTGTTTTCTTTGATGCCCCACACGAAAAAAACACACTTATCCACATATATGCTTCTTTTTCAAAATATTGTATGTATGATGCACTTCTGATTACATTTTGATTTAGATATATATCGAGTAAAGTTCAAAAATTGTAACAAAATGCTCTTTTTTATTTTATTACTCTCACCACATTTCACACACATCCACTCAGCTAGTCAGACATCATAGAGGACCCATAGAACCCTCATTTTTCCAGACACTTGCTAAACCTCCCTCCTATTTTAGGAGGAGTTACTAGTCTTGCCAACTCATCATCCCCAACTTCTCACACTCTTCTGAGTGCCACTGTCTTAGGATCAACTTTGCTTGGTTCCACATTAATTGGGTCCACTTCCCAAGGTCCACCATCCACTTTCTCTCCTTTACACGGAAGCGGGGGGGAAACTTCCTCGCAAGGGGGAAGTACCAACCCACTTAGCCCCCCTCAAGGGTCAAGTTCATAGAACACTCACACCATGGCTGGAACTAATCCTCTGCCACCACTCCAGATGCCATATTTGGCCTCTCTTAACATACCATATCTAATCAAACTCACAAATGACCCTATATTGCATGACCCCCACATAGCCTGCAATGCCTACCAAACTACCTTCAAATATCCCCAAGTTTGAAGGAAAGTCAGGGGATGATCCTGCCAACCATGTCATGACTTTCCACTTATGGTTCTCTTCCAACAACATTATGGATGATTCCATATGACTACAATTATTTCAATGCACACTAACTAGACCATCAGCCAAATGGTATGTAGATGAAAAGTTGGGGTCCCATGCGACTTTCGAGTCCTTGGCCAAATCATTTTTTACCTTCTTCCAATTACCAATCTGCCATGACAATGGTATTGAAATACTCCCTAATTTCAAACAAACCTCAGCCACACATATCGTTGATCACATTCATGAGAGGCATTGATGACATAGTTTGTGCAAAGCAGAAACCACCAAACAATAGTGTCTTGACTAGTTTATCAGATCACTTGTCTCTCTCCTCAGTAAAGATGTAGCTTCCACCTTCCCTCAATCAGAAGAATAAGCCATTAGTAAGGCTCAACAATATGATCTCATATATTCACAATCAGGGTACTTGTACACAATACTTCCTGATCTCCCAAAACCCATGCCATTCGGCCAAGACAAACCCGAGATGTCTCACTTAGCAAACAGATTGATTGGTAATACCACGCACCACAGTCCACAACCCCAACAACCACCAATGTATGGCACACCTCAATATCCACCGAAATATGGGGGAAACTCTTATTACCCTCCACCCCCTTATCAACAACCTTACCCTGTTTCTCTTCCCCCACCCATTAGTGGGCCACCACTGTCACCCACAATACACCCACCAATCCAAACAAGTTATGGTACTCCCTCTACCTCAACTTATACTCTAAGTACTAGCAAAAGAACCACGCCTTCCTATGTACCTTATGGATCATTACCTCCATAGAATCCGTACTTTCCATTCCCTCGTCCTCCGCAGCCCATGGCTCCCCCACACCCTCACGCTGGGGTGAATTTTGTTCAACCCTTTCCCCTTCAACAATATAATTTTTTTGAAAAGATGAATATGGAAAATCCGACCCATCAGTCGAATAATGCTAAAAATAAAGGAAAAAATAGGAACAATAGAAACCCAGGTCAAGGAGGGAATCACCCCCAACAGAACCAACCTACTGGGGGGAACTAGAATCAAGGGAATTAGAACTCCCAGGGGGGAAATAACAACTTGCGCCAAGGGAAAAATAACAATACTATTAGAACCACCTTCCCTTTCTCCCTTTGTAGTCAGTTCGTTCATTATACTCATCATTTCCCCTAAATCACTGATTTTAAACAAATGAAAGACTCAGGAAGTGTACCACACTCTCCAGCACCACCTACCCCTCAACAAGCCCCACAACAATACGTGCAACAACCACCCCCAGCCATGCTGCAAAACCCCATTCCACACCAGGGTGTGATGAACACCCAATAGGAGAAGAAACCCACCCCATCACAGTTGGGACAGTATCTCAATCCAAACAATCTTGTAGATCGTACTATCCTCCTCACCAGTGAGGAAGAAATCCTTCTACAAACATGTATTCATCAATATCGTTCACTTTCTAAGTCTCCTCCCATTCCCTTAGAAACAATACCAGCACCAACAGGAGCCCCAATGGTGATTCCTTTCCCTAACACCGAAACACCTCTTCGCATCCCTCGCATCCCATTGCATAGGAATGTCCACAACCCCTAGTCTAGGGCGGCTCATAATTACAGTTTGTTCGATGACTTATCACAATCCCCAATTGTCTTGTCAGTCTTAGAAGTCCTTCAAACTTGTCCCACTCAGTGGAAATCATTACTTTCCGCCTTGGGGGCCGTCGACCCCACGGATACTCAACTCATCAAATTTGATATCGAAAACGAAGAACCTCGCCTCTCCGCTCTAATTTCTTTTCAAATCCTAGTGAAAATTTGGAACATTATAGTTCATTGGTGCATCATCGATGAAGGCGCCTCCGCATGCATTATGTCTAAGTCTTTATGCTAGAAACTTCATTCCCCTGAACTTATACCATCTGCCATTACCTTAATAGTTTATGACAGACGACCATATTCTCCTAAAGTGATCTTCTAAAATGTCCCTATAGAACTCTGAGCAAGACCATTCTCATCGACATTGAAGTTATCGATGCCCCACTCAATTATAATATATTGTTCGATCGTAGCTACATGTACGCTATGAAGGCAGTTGCCTCTTCCATATTTTGAACTATGATGTTCCCCCATAACGGGAATATCATTACCATTGACCAAGTTTCATATTATGAGCCTAACCCTTCTGCCAACATCGATAACATCCTCTCTCTCATCCACACTAATCACGAAGCATACGCACTCATCAAAATGGGTCCTGGGATTTTCAAAGACCCATCATTGTTAGGAACTTACCATGGTGAACCATCGCTCCTTCATCCTTCCAATCAAGTATGCATCGTATTGTCTAACAGAACTGACATAGAGGATACCCTTCCTCCTAGGGACGCTTCTATCATATATGACGTCCCACTAGTCGCAAAGCTCCCCCCTCATGAGCCTCCTGCGAACTTGTCGACTCCACCAGTTCATGATTTCACCTCTCCCCAAGGCCGTATCCCAATTTGGGAGACAGTTCCCTAAGCCATTACTCAAATCCCCTTCTTTTACCCTCCATCAGGCATACAATCTTTCCAAGTATCCGCAACGCTTACCTTCCCTAATATGGTGTTGGCAATTCCAATTTGGTATTTACATCCACTAGAGATGGTTCCTCAACCATCCCTCCGCCCCAAAATGGAAGGAATCTCAATGACGATTCCCATACTCACTCCCACCATACCCTCTACACCCCCCCTCCCTAACCTCCCTGCCACAGCTGGGGGTATATGAAAGAAGAAGGATCCCACAGCTCCACTTCCCCCACGCATCCAACCTCCTTGCGCGCTATGTGAGAAATATGGACACCCAACCAACAAATGCCCATCTCTACCCGAGTTACGTAACCTGATTCCACTCAATCAAACACCATCATCGCTCGCCACTGTAGCAAGTACTGCCACTACCCCCCCTAACTAAAGTAGAAAAGGGTTGTGAACCAAATTCACTTGCACCATATGTTCTGAATATGGCCATTATACACACCATTTCCCAACAATACCTCAATTCCGGTAGACATTAGTCGCAGTATGCCAAAGCTTCCAGTACGAACCCAATCCAGCTACATCATCCCTACCAAACATCACTGACATCCATTATGTCACAACTTCAGTCAATGAACATATGATATGCCCTTTCTCTCTATGTGAATCCTTAGATCATTTTACATATCAATGTCCTATTATCATTGAATACAGGCAATGCCAAATGACCCTGATTCAAACCCCTGTACCCCCTATAGAATCGATGACTAACCTTACCTCATCACTAGAGATTCTTCATATCATTTCTCCTGAACCATAGGATCTCCCTATTCCTCCATGGTTCTTGGATGACTTATCCGAGGATTCACCCCCAAATCCCCCCAATTCTCCCGTTCATTTCCCTACGGAAATATTACATCCAAATACCACTGGTACTCCTTAGTACTTCGATATTTGGCTTATGTTGAGTGAACCATCTCAATCTCATTGCGTCATTCCCCCTGCTTCTTCATCCCCAAAGGAAAACCACACGGAGATAGTCACCAATATCACTCTTTTATATCCCTTGTATTCCCACCAATTCCACTATGACGAGGACATACTTGAGGAATTAAACACCCCCGACTACCCATGGGATGCGCTACACCATAGAGTGCTCTTATTTCCATAGGAAGCCTTCACGCCTCCTAACCAACACCCCATATACGCAGTCGAAACCAAGGATTTTATCCCATCAAGGCATACCGACTGGTTCAACAACCCCATTACTACCCCTGATTCTTTTGAAGAAGGTAACATGGCCAACATTTCCCCGACCATCAAAATCAATATTTCCATAAAAAATGGAGTCATCAAGGAAATCACCATTGGTGTTGCATGCACTCCTCAAGAAACCATCGCCTATAAATCCCTCTTCCAAGAATATTGGGATATCTTTTCCTAGTCATACACAGATATGCCTAGCCTTGATCCCTCTATTATCAAACATTGCATCGACACATGGCCTGATATCACACCGATTCGCTAAAAACAACGACTGCTACACCCATCCAAAGCAATGGCCATCAAAGCTGAGATTGAAAAATTACGCACGGCTGGGTTCATCTACCCCATCGCCTATACCTCATGAGTTTCCAATCTTGTAACCATTAACAAAAAATAGGGCACTATTCGCATTTGCACAGACTTTCGCGATCTCAATAACACATGTCCCAAAGACAACTTTCCAATTCCTTTCATCGATAAAATTATCGATGACTGCGTAGGCGACGAGGCTTTGTTCTTCATGGACGGTTTCTCTGGTTATAAGCAAATCCAAATCCACCCAGCCAATCAATACAAAACCGTATTCACCACCCCTTGGGGTACTTTTGCATATCGTGTCATGCCTTTTGGCCTAAAGAATGCTAGCGCAACTTTCCAATGGGCTATGACATACATTTTTCACAATCTGGGTCATATCATCCTTACATACTTGGACAATCTCACAGATCGATCCAAAAAATGAACCCAACATCTTAATGACTTACGGATCATCTTCCAACGATGTTGTCAGTACAACATCCACTTGAACCCCCTCAAGTGTGTGTTCTACGTCACTGTTGGGCACCTCCTCAGATTCATCGTTTCCCAAAGTGGTATTATTGTGGACCCCCTCAAAGTCCAAGCCATCACAAAAATTCCACCCCCCCCATAATTTACGTCAACTCCATAGCCTACAAGGAAAAGATAACTTTCTATGGCGATTTGTCCCAAACTACGCCACTCGAGCACAAGGTTTCATTCACTTACTATGCCAAAAAATCCCATTCCACTGGGATGAACATGCCCAATAAGAATTCGACGATATTAAAATGACTCTCTCTAATGCCCCTTTAATTAGTTCACCCAACTATAATTGCAACTATATCCTCTACATATCAGCATCAACTGTCTCAGTAGCAGGAGTTCTTATTCAAATCGGTGATGACGATCATGAGCATGCCATTTAATACATTAGTAAAAACTTCTCAGGGCCATCCTTGAAGTATAATCATGAAGAGAAACTAGCTCTTGTAGTCTTTCTCGCAGTCCAGAAGATGCGCTATTACATTCTTCTTCGCACAACTAAAGTCATAGAAGATTCCAACCCTATACAATACTTGCTCAGTCGTCGAAAAATTAATGGAAACTTTTCCCAATGGATCATTATCCTTTAGGAGTACGATCTTGAATTTTCAACACCCAAGATTAATAAATCTCTCATCCTCACTGTACTTGTCATGGCCTTCCCCTCTGATACTACCAGTGCCCCTGTCAATACCGAATTCACCGATGAACATATCTTTTATATCACTTTGGATGATCCTTGGTACGGAGACCTCCTCGTCTACCTCCGAACCCAAAATTTAAGTAACCACCTCTCACAAGATGATCTTCATCGTAATTTCCACCATGCCCCCCACTATCTCCTCATCGGAGATATCTTATATCGACGAGGGGTCGACACCATACTTCGTCGATGCTTGAATATTGATGAGGTCGATAGAGTCTTGAATGATTGCCATAGCGACACATTTGGGGGCCATCTTTTGGGGATGTCTACTGCTCAAAAAATCATCCGAGCAGGTTATTTTTGGCCTACATTCTTTCATGATTACATTCATGCCATGAAGCAATGCCATAAATGTCATCTTTATGCCAACAAAGCACGAGCACCACCTGCTCTTCTTCACCCAGTCATTACTGTGGGCCCCTTTTGTAAATGGGGCATCAACTTCATGACTTGTAATCCCCCATCCAACCATGGACACAAATACATTTTTATCGTACTCAATTACTTCACCAAATGGGTTGAATCGATGCCCACCTTCAACAACATCGTTGACACTGCAGCGTGTTTTTTCTTTAATCATGTCATATCCCGCTTTGGAGTACCACTCCAACTAGTTTCTGATCACGGGAAACATTTTGAGAATGATATTTTCATCGAACTCTCATCATGGTTGGGATTCTCCCATGAGTTTGCCTCACCATATTACCCTCAGTCTAACAGATAGGTCGAAGCAATTAACAAGGTCCTCAAGACCATGTTGCAGTGCACGGTTAACAAACATAAGACCAATTGGCATCTTATGTTATTTTCTGCGCTATGGGCTTACCGTACGGTCGTGAGAATGACCATGGGTTTCACACCATTTCATCTGGTCCATGGGGTTGAGGCCACTCTTCCTATCGAGTGCAGAATTCCCACCTTACGCACCGTAATTGAGCTATTACCCGACACTGCTCCAATGGAGCAACATTTGTTGAACTTAGGGTCCCTAGATGAAGATCGTTGATCTTCATTATAGAACAATGAGGTAGCCAAAAAATGGTCAAAGGCCACCTTTGATCGCCATGTCAACCTTCACTCATTTCACGAAGTCGTCCTCATCGTTTCTTACGATATCGCTCACAATACCCTCAATCATGGAAAATTCGAGTCATTATGGCATGGCCCCTACATTATCCAACATTGCCTCACCAAAGGTGCATACATCATGGCTTCCCCCAAAGGCATCTCTCTCAAAGAACCCGTCAATGGGTTATACTTAAAGAAATTTTATGCCTAAGCATAGCCATTCTACATTAGCTTATTTCTTTTATAGTGTTTTTAATATTTTTTCCATCCCTCATGTCTAAACTATAATTTGTGTTATTGACATATGCTTCCTCCATTGGCCTACCACATTGGTTACACTAACGGCACCAGCCGTTGGACACAAAATCTCACTTTGTCATATTGGGTCCTCTATTCCCCCTCACATGAACTGCTTCACTCTAGCGTCATATGTTTGTGTTCAGCAACCAACAACCAAGACGAGTACACTACTATCATTGGCCTCCTCGTCGATGTCTGTCATCATCGTATTCATCACCTTACCATCTTTCTTAACTCCCAACTAGTCATCTTCCAGCTCAACAATGTGTACCATGTCCGCGATCCTTGCCTCTTTCGCAAATACATGAAAGTTAGACTTTTATCTCAACATTTTGATTTCATTACATTTACACATATTCCAAGACAGTTGAATCAAATTACAGATAACCTAACTAACATCATACTCGATTTCCATATATCACATCAAGATATCTCTACACATACTTAAACCATCAAAATCCCGTCACAACATATATAGATTAGATATCATCAACACATTAAAAAATACATGTAAACATCACAAAGACCCCAAAATGTATACATTTTGGGGTCTTTGTGATGTTTACATGTATTTTTTAATGTGTTGATGATATCTAATCTATATATGTTGTGACGGGATTTTGATGGTTTAAGTGTGTGTAGAGATAAATCGGTCAACAGTGCCATCAAAATGTTTACATACACATAAAATACATCGTACACAAAATCCATAGGCTAGTGAAGCACCTCGATACAAAAATGGTGCCACTATACCAAAATGGGCTCACCAGCCTATATACATAAACACAAACATACATAGAGCGACACTCAAGGTGCCTCTAGAACACCACCTCCTGCCCCTCCCTCAGGTGGTGGTGCCCCACCCACTATCGGTCCCTCCAGACCTGGAGGTAACTGCCCAGTCATCACAGCACCTGCTACTACTTCTTGCTGCACCACAGTCTACCACGTCAGTGACACTCCCACACACTGCTCCAGAATGCCCTCGTCCTGGATGCATGACCACATTCCCTCAGGCACTCCCTGTAGCACTACCTCCAAGCGACGACGAATATCCTCAAAATCTCCCCCGGCCTCTGCTAGAGGAGCATGCGATGGCCTGACACTAGGGTCATTAAAACGATGTCTCCTAGCCGCTCTCTCATCATCAGCATCTCTCGCCTCAATGTTCTCATGCCAACATCTCTCTCCTACCCATGGCTCTCCTCGTGGTGGTCTCACTAGCTCCTGACGAGCCGATGCTCTCATCAACTCAACCTCACACCCGCAAGGTCCCACATCTGCACATACAAAACAACCAAATGATAGTGTCAACATCTATACATAATACATATGTCATGCTATCTTGAAAATCAACATATCAAAATCACAAACATACCTCGGTGGTCGAACACCTCCCCTAGAGGTAATACCATATCCAGATCACCCTGGAAGTCAACCCAACAGTATAGATACTGCAGTATGATCTGTGGCATCTGCTGCCACACCTGTGCATCCTCGGCCGTGAAAAATGGCCACCCTCACCACCACCATGGTGAATCAAAATCATCGACCACCGCCTCAATCGTGGCTCTCGCACACCAGGGGCGCCCAATAAAACTCTATTGTGCAACATCGACAACCTCTCCAAAAACCAGGCCACCAAGATGGACCCAAAGGCAAAATCCCCTGATTTCATAGTTCGACAGCAGTCAAGTTGTCCTACCATATTGGCATGCAACATCAATCCCCAGGAAAAATGCTCTTCGACCAGTTCCCTCCCCATAACCCTCAACTGACCACCACTGATCCGCTGAGTCGCGAGGGACCCATATACCCTCACAATCATCATTTCTACACAATGATGAACTAAAGCATCCATCACCCCGATACTCACTACGGAGCCTAACATGAAGTTCTCCCTCGAACAATACCTAAGGCCCAAGGTAGCTAACTACACGTCCCCAAGTAACACAGGCTCCGCCAGTAGGGGCGTTACCCAAAAAAGGAG
This sequence comes from Picea glauca, assembly GCA_000966675.3. Taxonomy (NCBI): domain Eukaryota; kingdom Viridiplantae; phylum Streptophyta; class Pinopsida; order Pinales; family Pinaceae; genus Picea; species Picea glauca. Next base: position 414,000 of record JZKD02S2305341.1, read on the forward strand.
CCTAGTCAGAACATACACATCATCGACCACAGTGAAGGCTAGCTGCTCTCCCCACACCGTAAAAAAATGCAGATCTAGACTCCACATACGGATCAAAACTGCAGAAGATACTCCTGAACCCATATCAACGGGCACTCGAAGAACTTCAGCAGCCCATACGCTGCCAAAGTGGCACAAATCCTGGGCTCCTTAATAGCCATGACATCCATCAGTTGTGACCAGTCCTGCTCTCACCAGTGGACCAACATCGTACAAATGATCACCTGCAACCACATAATACAGTCCTAGATCAACCATCTTGACCATAAAACACATTAAAATCTCCAAAAAGATAAGTTTTGCACCCATCATCCTTTCCCCCAAGGCGTGGCTATTTAACCCATAGGTGCACACATATGCATGCCTATTCACCCCATAGGTGTGCATGTGTGCACGCCTATCCACCATACAGGGGTGCCTCCATGCACCCCTGTCACAAACACAGGCGTGCATCATAGCATGTCTGTCCCCTACACAGTCGCGCACCCATGCGCAGATGTGTAGCAAATAGGTGTGCATACCATGTGCACCTTTTTCCCCCCTACAAGTGCACCCATGCACGAACATACAGATAATATGTACGCACCCGTGCGCGCATATTTCCAGATTTCTCGTGCACTAGAGTGCCCACACCCATAAAAACCCTTGTATGGCTCTCCGTATAGGCCCTACCCAAAAATTGAAAACCTACTTCTATGCAGGACGATATGACTAATAACCTGAAGCTTGTTGGTCCTGAATCGGCTGCCTCGTTCTCCCAGAATCTCCAAATCTCCTTACAATACCTCTCATCCAGTCACTCTAATAGTAAGTACAAATGAGGTGGCAATGTGGTCCCTACAACTATATATATACCTTTTCACCAAAATTCCATACCCCATTCCGGGAGCTCCGGGTGTTCATTTTTTGATCCATCTCTAGCCACGGGATCAACATCCCGTCATCTCCATCAAGACAGTCCCCGGGTTATTTTTTATCCTTAGCCCCTGGGGTGCCATTTTTTCATACCCCGTCTAAGTACGCATGCTCATGTTCAAAATTATCAAGTAAATGCTTGTATGTTCGATTCTCTTCAGATATTTCTCACATTGGGTATTTGGTTTTCATGTGTGCAGGTACTTGGTCATCATACATCAACATAACCCCTTCAGGTATTTAATCAACACTGGCATGTGATCATTCCCTCTGAATCTCAATTGCATCTCCAGTCACACCCTCTGAAATTTTCCTTTAGGATCCCCATCTCTGGCTCTGTAGTACCAACACCGCCATTGCATTTTGGGTACTGTCACCCGATAGCACTCTCCCCGACATGAGTTGCCCCATTCATAGCACCCTTTGGCACTTTGACACTCATGTTGTTTTTCAACCCTTTAGGGATGGGATTCCCAATAGTCTTACATCATGTTGTAAATCAGCCAAATACTCCTTCTCCTCATTTTGTTATCTTTCCCAAACGGACTCCCAAGATATCTCTTCAAGGTTCTCTTTTGATTGCACCTCCACAATATTATTAACCCTCCATTTCATCCACAATCATTTTTCCCATTTGCAAATTTCCCTCCATTTCATCTACCTCATACAGAAACCCACCCATGGGGCCCCCAACCTCCACTATTTCTCCAAGCACATTGCGCCCTCACCATCTCAACCATATTACATTGGGGCACCCGCTTCTGTATTTTTACACTCATCCTAATTTATTCTTTATAAATTGTAAAAAGCCTTTGTTTCCATTATTTACATATCTTTTTTTCATCGTCTTTGGCGACCTTCTTCCATTTTTGGAAAACGCATCCCATGTCTCCCTTGGTTGGGGCACTCCTTATCATATACTCCTCTTGACATCGTCCATATACTCTGAGTATCCCACAGACCACTTACCTTTGATCTTTGAGTTTGTTCACTTTGTCCCGCCTCTGGAACAACTTATCCCACATATTGTTGTCCACCTGACACTCGACCTAGTCAAACGATTGCAACCACTTATACTTCGCATATACCCCCAACCAAGGGAAGTATTGAGGCTTCATACATATTGAATTCATCCATGTACCTCCTCAGTTCCTAAACTCACCTAGTAGATTTCACGAAGCCCTTTACTTCTTGGATTCACGTCCCCCTTTTTTCGACATCAACACTATTTTCTATAAGGGAAACACTATCTTGACTCTCAATTTCCAGAAGGGCGACAATACCTGTAAACGTAGTAGTGGGACCCTCTCAAAGAAGAAAGACACCAAAACCGACCCATACACAAACTATTTCAGGTCTCCTCTTCTGCACTTTGTCAATTTCCTCTTCATACTGTGAAGAACTCCATCCAACCAGTTGAAAACCTGAGACTCTGTGCACTCTATTGCATACTGAAAATAGCTCTAGAGAGTCATGTGTGGATTTGCACTCCCATCCATGCATGCAATGGTAAATAAAATGGTCTGTAGAGTCAAATCTCAGACTCCCTAGTGGAGTCACTAATTTTGTTATTGGATAAATTGGTATGTGCAGACACTAATAGATCACACCAGATCCACCTGGATCTAGAAAAAAATAGGATAGGACATGACACTTTCCCTAAGTTACAATCAATGAATTTACCATGAAGGAAGGAATAAGTGGCGTACCTTTAGATAGCACTTACTTGTGTCTTTGTTGTCCCTGCTTCGTTTCGGTGGCCTTGTAATATCATATTTGCAACAACGTGAATCGACCAAGGTGAAAGAAACAATAATACATTCAATGAAGACCTAAACATGTGATCAAGGAGTCATGTAATAAAATAAGAGTGATTTTATGGGAAAGGGGCAAGCCACTGTATTACATTAAATGAAAGAATAAGATACAACCAGATCACCTTGATGTCGCAAGCTTCCTTTCGGTGGTCCCTTGTTTCTGACACACAAATGCATTTTACAAAGTATTTCGTCTGTCACAAGTTCCAACCTCATACTTTGGAGGGCATTTTGTTACACGTTATTTTGGTCACTCTAGTGATGTCTCTACAGTGATGTGTTCAGGCTCTCATAAAGAATTTTTTCCTAAGAAAAGTGATTGTTGTCTTCCCCTACAAAGCATATTTTTAAAGTGAGTTCGAAGGCTGCATATGGTGCAGGGTGTGAAAACCCCGATTCTCGCAAGTTTCTCTATACCTATCCTGTGAGAAGTTTGCAGTTTTCTCTATAGACAGGGTGCCAACATGTTTCAACACTAAAAATGGAAGAAGAGGTTACGAAGGTTCTAGAAGAGGATATTCTAGAAAATGAGTTGGCATTCACATGGTTGGCATCCTACTGAATTCTCAGATTTAGTGGGATCATCCTCATCCCTTTAGCCATCTCTCCTTCTCCTATAAATTGAAAGGTTTCTCATGGAAGAGGATAAGCAAGATTAAACAAAGAATTGATGAAAGGATAGGTTTAGAATTGTGTGATAAGCCCTATTTGAATTGACGCTTGAGGCCTCTATTTTTCCATCAAGCCATAGTGTATCTTCTTCATACAATTTTGGAGCAAGTGTGTGTGTTGGAGCAAGGGACCACCGAAAGGAAGCTTGCGACATCAAGGTGATCTGGTTGTATCTTCTTCTTTCATTTAATATAATACAGTGGCATGCCACTTTCCCATAAAATCACTCTTATTTTATTACATGACTACTTGATCACATGTTTAGGTCTTCATTGAATGTATTATTGTTTCTTTCACCTTGGTCGATTCACGTTATTGTAAATCTGATATTACAAGGCCGCTGAAACGAAGCAGGGACAATAAAGACACAGGGAAGTTCTATCTAAAGGTACACCACTTATTCCTTCCTTGATGGTAAATTCAATGATTGTAACTTAGGTAAAGTGTCACATCCTGTCCTATTTTGTTCTAGATCTAGGTGGATCTAGGGAGATCCATTAGTGTCCGCACATGCCGATTTATTGAATAACACCTTATCATGGATTTTTTGTTCACATCGTCAATGATGTCCAAGATTTTCATCTAAAAGGTGTTAGTGTTCCCTAAAAGGGTTTCCAAAAAGAAATAAAATCCCACTCTCAAGTGCATCCTAAGGGGCATCCTCTCAATTAATGCAAAAAATTTATTAAATAAGTGGTGAAGATTTGTTGGCTTCAAAACATCTCCTTTTGTTTCCAACCTACACCAACATATTCCTCTACAACGTTTGTATGTAGAAATGGTTCTTGAGAGACGAGAGCCTCCATGTAAGATTGGACATTTGCTATGATATACAAAGTTTGTGGTATGTGGGGATGCATGCCCAATACATGTAGATACCTCCAAAAAAGAATCAAGGGATGACAAAGTATGTCAAGGATAGGTCATAGAGGACCTTGCCCCAAACATATAAATATTAGAAATATATTAATATTTTAAATTCAAACTTTGAAATTAATCATTAACAATACAAACATGA
>JZKD02S2305342.1:0-33544 GCA_000966675.3 Picea glauca
GACTAAAGAAGTGGGTTTTAAGGCCCGTGGGATATTGAAGAGGTGGGTTTTCAGGCCTGTGAGCAATTCTCTGGGTGAGAGAATTGCTAGGAATTGACTTCCTAAAGGTGATGAACTACATCTACAGGGCTCCGAGATTTCTTGTCCATCTTGTTGATGAAGCCCTAGAAGGGAAGTGGGGCAGCCGAGGGACTACTAAGTAGAGAAGGATCACACTTCCTTGGGTGGGACAGGCATGTGGAGAATGAGAGACTGTAGGCTATTAGTTTGACTAGGCACCTGTGACAGAGTCTTTCCTGTTTTCCATGAACCATTAGATTGGTTAGGAACCCTTTACCCGGTGGAGTTTAGTCCCATCTTGGGGGTGACTCACTGTTGAGAGTGATGAACATTGTGGTCTAAGGTTGGGAGGTTCATGGAGGTTTTGCACACAGTTGGTGGTATTCTTAAAAGGATAAGTGTTAACTATGTGATAAAATTACATGTTGTACTGTTATCTACGTGTTTATTTTATGGGTTTATCATATGTGTGGTTATGACTGTCTGTAGGTTTTTGGGTATTCCTGTATATGCTGCATGTCTATGTTTATTTATTTCAATGTGAATTTGTGCATTTACTTAATGTGTTTGTCTTTTATGTTTTATATATAAAGCTTCCGCAAGAATGTTGTGTGTGTATGTTTTAAATGCATGTAGCTAGAAAATTTTATGTGGCATAGCTCAGAATAGAAGTTGGGTATGTTACAGTATGTTCCGCAGAGAGAACGTAAGTGTTCTCTAGCGTAGCGTGGCTCGGCCATGGGTGGTTGGGGGCGTTACAATATGGTATCATAGATTTAGTTTTCAACACTGAGCCTAGATGGGCCGAGAAAGTTGAGTTGAAGCAAAATGTCACAGAGGATTTATTTCAAAGTGGCCAAATTTCAGTTCGTAGAACATCCATGGTAAAAAGTAACAACAACTGGGCGAAAATGGGGAAAATCCTAAATTTCTGTGGTTGAATTCATGAGAAAATGGAGAAATTCATCCAAGTGATGAGATATTACTAATTTAATATCTGTTCTAGCAAATTCGGACCTAGAATTGGTCGAATTTGATGTTACAGTGAATCCATGATAGTTAGAGCGAGTTTTATAATTAAAATTCCCAATTTGTGAATTGAGTTTGGGAAAAATCTTTTCCAGAAATGTCAACCCACAATGATCTATTTTTATAGAGGTTGAGTTGGTGTTATCGGGGTGAAATTGAACGAATTTCATAGTTGCAGAATGTCTATGGTGAATTGGAAAAAAAAAAAAACCTCAATTTCTATAGCAGAATTCATGAGGAATCGATGTGCATAAAGGTGAATGTGCATAGTTGGGTGCACCGAAAATTCATGTGTCACATTGAAAATCTCGGGATAGGTAAAATTCAACACTGTGCAGCAAGGTATTGCGTGCTGATGCGCGTGTTAAATTTTGGTGCTGCGCAAAAAAATGATAGTGTGCGGGTGCCTGTGATAAAAATTTAGTACCGCGTGGAAAAATATGGTGTGAAGGTGCCCATGGTGTACACACACATAATAATGATGTGCAAGGTGTATGCAGTATTGGCAGGGTGCATAGAAGTTTGGTTGGCATGCGCGCAATATGGGTATATGTTGTCGCGCAACAATTTAGTATGGTGCGCACAGAGTATTGATGCGTGGTGGAGGCATACTAAACATGGCATGGTGCAATGCATAGAGTGAATTTCATGTGAAATACAACATGCGATACAAGAACCTAAACTGCGTGTGACACAAAAGTGTGTGCAAGTTATTGGTGCGACAAAGAAGTGATACACAGTGGTTTTAAAGTGCGCGAAGCACAATTTACCTTGTGATGTTGCAGCACATGGAAAATACAGGTGCATAGATTGAAATTTGTGTGCACGAATTTGTTTGGAGGGTGAAGAACAACATAAAACCAACGAATTTCCATGACGTCTTATATCGTTTGAACGTCACATATTTGCAGTGCGTTTTTTAGAGCCTTAAGAGCATTTTTAGCAACTCAAAAAAAAAAACACGAGAACGGAGTGTGACAAGGCACACTTTGTATTTTAATCTCAAATAAAAGAGATTGGATAGATCTTTCTAATGGTATAAACTGTTTTTCAAATGAAGCTTTATGAGAAAGATACAACAGAAACAGTGAAGGGTAAATTATAAGACCCAACTAGCTCCATGGAGCCATAACTTTATGCTCAAGGCTTGGAATTGAGCATGTGAGCAAGCGTTGGAAAGGTATTGAACAATGGAATATAATTATCCACCCAAAAAATTTATCAAGGCATTGAAATTTCCAGGAAATCAGAAGAATGAATTCTGATGTATATTATTGAACTAGAATGGTTCATATTTTCATGAAATTGTTGAAACAATTATCCTGACAAGGTTTTGTTGGTTGCACATTTTGAAGATATAACAACAACTAGATCAAGATAGGATTAGAGTCCAAAGTAATTGAAGAGGCACAAGGGAATTACATCCAGGGAGATGAAGTCATAGGGATGGATGTCCATTTGAGCATCGAAGGAAAAAACTCCAATGGACATGGAGAAGAAAGGAATGAAAACATGAATATGGTAGAGACCCTTAAAAATTTGTAGAAGGATGTCCAAAGCCATAAGGATTATAATGAAAGGATTATGATAGCCAAGGAGCAGTAGGATGACTTCAACATGAAGTTATTATAGATCTTGAACATAATAGAAAATAAATTGCATAAGGAGAGTGGCTCAAGCAAATTGGGAAGTCACAAGTCTCATGATGAGAAAAGAAAATCAAGAAGTGTTAGAAGACATCACAATCACTCCCCAAGTCATTCCAATAAGAGGGAACATAGTATCTCAAGTTCATCGCCTGTCAGGAATCATAAGAGTTATGGGGTGGATGAACTACAAGGAGAAATGAACAAAATCAAACCTCCCACTTTTGATGGTGAGCACAAGAAGGATGAAGATGAAGAGACATGGCTGCTAGGAATGAGAAAGTATTTTCAATTGCATAATTATTCTTCTCATGCAGAGGGTAGAATTTCCATCTATCAACTCAAGGGAAAGGAATCCATGTGGTGGTATCATCTTGTGCAGGTGCAACACATTAAAGAGAAAAGTGTTACTTGGACGGAATTCAAGAGGTATTTCGAGAAGAAATACTTGACTAAGATATACTATGACAAGAAAATGAAAGAGTTCTTTGAACTCAAGCTTGGGAGTATGACCATTGATGAATATGAGAGAAGGTTTTTAGAACTATGGAAGTATGTCTCTTTCATCAAGGATGAGACAATGAAGATTCAAAGGTATTTGAGTGGGTTTCCATCATTTATCAATGACAAGATACAGTATGATGATCCCAAGACATTGGAAGAGACCACAAGGTGAGATAAATGCCTATATGATCAACAAAAATCAAGGCCAACATTCCAAAAAGATTGGGAAGACAAAAATAAATTCAAGGTGGATGAAAGGAAGAAGGGATATAGGCCACTATTCTTCAGAAACAATCCTCAGGGACAAAAAAATCCTAAAGAACCCAAAAGGATTGACATAGGGAGTCAAAGGCCAAGGAAACCACCTATTCAATGTTGGGGTTGTAAAGGGGATCACATGTTCAGAGATTGTCCTCACAAAGGTGAAAAAGGGAGGACTGTTCACAATGTAAAACAAGCTCAAATAGTGGAGGACATGAGAAGAAAGGTACCCAGGATCTATGCGGCCCTGGACAACAAGCAAGCAGAGTATCAGTCACACATGATTGAAGTGGGAGGTATGATAAAAAACCATACCATTGCCATTTTAATTGATTCAGGAGCTAGTCATAGTTATCTAGATCCTAAGATGGTGGAAAGTTTGCATTTTCCAAGAAGCAAGAATGGGAAATCTTGGTTGGTGTGGTTGGCTATAGGAACCAAAAGAAAAGTTAATGAGATGGTTAATTCATGTCTTATGGACATGAATGGAATGAACACCTGGGCAGATTTGAACATATTTCCTTTAGGTTCCTATGACTGTCTAATTGGGATGGATTGGTTGGACCAACATCATGCTCTCCTAAACTGTCATAACAAAGAATTTACTTTCTTGGATGAGGAAGGGAAACAAAGAAAAGTGTAGGGAATTCCCAAGAAAGTAACCATCAGAGAGATTTCAGCATTGTAGCTGAAGAAATGTTACAGAAAAGGGTGTCAAATATTTGCAGCTCATATGGAGGAGACACCTAAAGATAAGGTGCCAAATTTGGAAGATTATGCAGTCCTGGAAGATTTTGAAGATGTGTTCAAAGAGGTACCAGGACTACCCCCAAGGAGGGAAATTGATTTCTCTATAAATCTAATGCCTGGAGCAGCTCCAGTGTCAAAGAATCCTTACAGAATGAGTACACCAAAGCTGAAGGAGTTGCAAATGAAAATTGAAGAGATTCTGAAGAAGGGGTATATACGCCCAAGTGTCTCACCTTGGGGTACCCCAGTCTTGTTTGTGAAGAATAAATATGGAACATTAATATTGTGCATTGATTTCAGGCAGTTGAATAAAGTGACTATGAAGAACAAGTATCCTCTACCAAGGATTGATGATCTCTTTGATCAAGTGAAGGATGCAAAGATCTTTTCAAATATAGATATCAGGTCAGGATACCATTAGGTAAGGATTAAAGAAGAATATATCAACAAGAGGGCCTTCAGGACAAGGTATGGTCATTATGAATTCACAGTGGTGCCATTTGGGTTTTCAAATGCACCAGTTGTCTTAATGTTCTTAATGAATGGTGTTTTCCGAGAATATTCAGACAAGTTTGTCATTGTCTTTTTGGATGACATTCTTGTATATTCTAAGTTAGAAGAAGAGCATGAGTATAATTTGAGGATGGTGTTGCAAGTATTAAGGGAGCATCAGTTGTATGCCAAATTGAACAAGTGTTCATTTTATCAGAAGAAAATTCACTATTTGGGGCATATCATTTCAAAGGATGGGATAACAGTGGATCCTAAGAAGATAGAAGCCATTAGAGAATGGACAGTGCCAAAGAATGTGACAGAGGTAAGATCATTCATGGGTCTTGCAAGCTACTACATAATATTTATTGAAGGATTCTCAAAGATAGAACACCCAATCACTTCCTTGCAAATAAAAAGTGTGAAGTTTTAGTGGACATTGGATTGTGAGAAGAGTTTCCAACACTTAAAACAGTTACGAATGAGTGCTCCAATACTAAGGATTGCAGACCCAAATGAGGACTTCATTGTATGCATAGATTCATGTAAAGAAGGAATTGGTGGAGTCCTCAGTCAAAATGGGTTTGTCATATGTTATGAATCAAGGAAGTTGAAGGAGAATGAAAGAAACTATGCCACTCATGATGTGGAGTTGGCATCCATAGTGCATGCTTTGAGGAAATGGAGACACTACCTCATGGGGAAAAGGTTTGAGATGAGGACATACTACAATGGTCTGAAATATTTGTTTGATCAACCAACTCTAAATGCTAGGAAAAGAAAATGGTTATAATTTCTAAGTGAATATGACTTTGATATAAAGCATATCAAGGGGAAAGAGAACAAATTGGTTGATGCACTCAGCATAAGAGTGCATGAAATGCATGCTAAAACCATTAGCATGTATCAATCAGATTTGAAACACATAGTTATAGAGACTGCCAAATGAGATTTACAATACAAGGATTTAGTGGAAAAACTACATCAAGGTAATTTGAAGTAGAAAATTGAAGAATACAAGCTAGATAAGAATGAAATTCTCATGTACAAGGCAATAATTTATGTACCAAATTCCCAGGAGTTGAAAAATCTGATATTGAGAGAAATGCATAATGTGCCTTATGTTGGGCACCTAGGATATCAGAAAACTATTGCAACTGTCAAGAGCCAATATTATTGGCCAGGCATGAAGAAAGAGGTTGTTGANGACTAAAGAAGTGGGTTTTAAGGCCCGTGGGATATTGAAGAGGTGGGTTTTCAGGCCTGTGAGCAATTCTCTGGGTGAGAGAATTGCTAGGAATTGACTTCCTAAAGGTGATGAACTACATCTACAGGGCTCCGAGATTTCTTGTCCATCTTGTTGATGAAGCCCTAGAAGGGAAGTGGGGCAGCCGAGGGACTACTAAGTAGAGAAGGATCACACTTCCTTGGGTGGGACAGGCATGTGGAGAATGAGAGACTGTAGGCTATTAGTTTGACTAGGCACCTGTGACAGAGTCTTTCCTGTTTTCCATGAACCATTAGATTGGTTAGGAACCCTTTACCCGGTGGAGTTTAGTCCCATCTTGGGGGTGACTCACTGTTGAGAGTGATGAACATTGTGGTCTAAGGTTGGGAGGTTCATGGAGGTTTTGCACACAGTTGGTGGTATTCTTAAAAGGATAAGTGTTAACTATGTGATAAAATTACATGTTGTACTGTTATCTACGTGTTTATTTTATGGGTTTATCATATGTGTGGTTATGACTGTCTGTAGGTTTTTGGGTATTCCTGTATATGCTGCATGTCTATGTTTATTTATTTCAATGTGAATTTGTGCATTTACTTAATGTGTTTGTCTTTTATGTTTTATATATAAAGCTTCCGCAAGAATGTTGTGTGTGTATGTTTTAAATGCATGTAGCTAGAAAATTTTATGTGGCATAGCTCAGAATAGAAGTTGGGTATGTTACAGTATGTTCCGCAGAGAGAACGTAAGTGTTCTCTAGCGTAGCGTGGCTCGGCCATGGGTGGTTGGGGGCGTTACAATATGGTATCATAGATTTAGTTTTCAACACTGAGCCTAGATGGGCCGAGAAAGTTGAGTTGAAGCAAAATGTCACAGAGGATTTATTTCAAAGTGGCCAAATTTCAGTTCGTAGAACATCCATGGTAAAAAGTAACAACAACTGGGCGAAAATGGGGAAAATCCTAAATTTCTGTGGTTGAATTCATGAGAAAATGGAGAAATTCATCCAAGTGATGAGATATTACTAATTTAATATCTGTTCTAGCAAATTCGGACCTAGAATTGGTCGAATTTGATGTTACAGTGAATCCATGATAGTTAGAGCGAGTTTTATAATTAAAATTCCCAATTTGTGAATTGAGTTTGGGAAAAATCTTTTCCAGAAATGTCAACCCACAATGATCTATTTTTATAGAGGTTGAGTTGGTGTTATCGGGGTGAAATTGAACGAATTTCATAGTTGCAGAATGTCTATGGTGAATTGGAAAAAAAAAAAAACCTCAATTTCTATAGCAGAATTCATGAGGAATCGATGTGCATAAAGGTGAATGTGCATAGTTGGGTGCACCGAAAATTCATGTGTCACATTGAAAATCTCGGGATAGGTAAAATTCAACACTGTGCAGCAAGGTATTGCGTGCTGATGCGCGTGTTAAATTTTGGTGCTGCGCAAAAAAATGATAGTGTGCGGGTGCCTGTGATAAAAATTTAGTACCGCGTGGAAAAATATGGTGTGAAGGTGCCCATGGTGTACACACACATAATAATGATGTGCAAGGTGTATGCAGTATTGGCAGGGTGCATAGAAGTTTGGTTGGCATGCGCGCAATATGGGTATATGTTGTCGCGCAACAATTTAGTATGGTGCGCACAGAGTATTGATGCGTGGTGGAGGCATACTAAACATGGCATGGTGCAATGCATAGAGTGAATTTCATGTGAAATACAACATGCGATACAAGAACCTAAACTGCGTGTGACACAAAAGTGTGTGCAAGTTATTGGTGCGACAAAGAAGTGATACACAGTGGTTTTAAAGTGCGCGAAGCACAATTTACCTTGTGATGTTGCAGCACATGGAAAATACAGGTGCATAGATTGAAATTTGTGTGCACGAATTTGTTTGGAGGGTGAAGAACAACATAAAACCAACGAATTTCCATGACGTCTTATATCGTTTGAACGTCACATATTTGCAGTGCGTTTTTTAGAGCCTTAAGAGCATTTTTAGCAACTCAAAAAAAAAAACACGAGAACGGAGTGTGACAAGGCACACTTTGTATTTTAATCTCAAATAAAAGAGATTGGATAGATCTTTCTAATGGTATAAACTGTTTTTCAAATGAAGCTTTATGAGAAAGATACAACAGAAACAGTGAAGGGTAAATTATAAGACCCAACTAGCTCCATGGAGCCATAACTTTATGCTCAAGGCTTGGAATTGAGCATGTGAGCAAGCGTTGGAAAGGTATTGAACAATGGAATATAATTATCCACCCAAAAAATTTATCAAGGCATTGAAATTTCCAGGAAATCAGAAGAATGAATTCTGATGTATATTATTGAACTAGAATGGTTCATATTTTCATGAAATTGTTGAAACAATTATCCTGACAAGGTTTTGTTGGTTGCACATTTTGAAGATATAACAACAACTAGATCAAGATAGGATTAGAGTCCAAAGTAATTGAAGAGGCACAAGGGAATTACATCCAGGGAGATGAAGTCATAGGGATGGATGTCCATTTGAGCATCGAAGGAAAAAACTCCAATGGACATGGAGAAGAAAGGAATGAAAACATGAATATGGTAGAGACCCTTAAAAATTTGTAGAAGGATGTCCAAAGCCATAAGGATTATAATGAAAGGATTATGATAGCCAAGGAGCAGTAGGATGACTTCAACATGAAGTTATTATAGATCTTGAACATAATAGAAAATAAATTGCATAAGGAGAGTGGCTCAAGCAAATTGGGAAGTCACAAGTCTCATGATGAGAAAAGAAAATCAAGAAGTGTTAGAAGACATCACAATCACTCCCCAAGTCATTCCAATAAGAGGGAACATAGTATCTCAAGTTCATCGCCTGTCAGGAATCATAAGAGTTATGGGGTGGATGAACTACAAGGAGAAATGAACAAAATCAAACCTCCCACTTTTGATGGTGAGCACAAGAAGGATGAAGATGAAGAGACATGGCTGCTAGGAATGAGAAAGTATTTTCAATTGCATAATTATTCTTCTCATGCAGAGGGTAGAATTTCCATCTATCAACTCAAGGGAAAGGAATCCATGTGGTGGTATCATCTTGTGCAGGTGCAACACATTAAAGAGAAAAGTGTTACTTGGACGGAATTCAAGAGGTATTTCGAGAAGAAATACTTGACTAAGATATACTATGACAAGAAAATGAAAGAGTTCTTTGAACTCAAGCTTGGGAGTATGACCATTGATGAATATGAGAGAAGGTTTTTAGAACTATGGAAGTATGTCTCTTTCATCAAGGATGAGACAATGAAGATTCAAAGGTATTTGAGTGGGTTTCCATCATTTATCAATGACAAGATACAGTATGATGATCCCAAGACATTGGAAGAGACCACAAGGTGAGATAAATGCCTATATGATCAACAAAAATCAAGGCCAACATTCCAAAAAGATTGGGAAGACAAAAATAAATTCAAGGTGGATGAAAGGAAGAAGGGATATAGGCCACTATTCTTCAGAAACAATCCTCAGGGACAAAAAAATCCTAAAGAACCCAAAAGGATTGACATAGGGAGTCAAAGGCCAAGGAAACCACCTATTCAATGTTGGGGTTGTAAAGGGGATCACATGTTCAGAGATTGTCCTCACAAAGGTGAAAAAGGGAGGACTGTTCACAATGTAAAACAAGCTCAAATAGTGGAGGACATGAGAAGAAAGGTACCCAGGATCTATGCGGCCCTGGACAACAAGAAAGCAGAGTATCAGTCACACATGATTGAAGTGGGAGGTATGATAAAAAACCAAACCATTTCCATTTTAATTGATTCAGGAGCTAATCATAGTTATCTAGATCCTAAGATGGTGGAAAGTTTGCGTTTTCCAAGAAGCAAGAATGGGAAATCTTGGTTGGTGTGGCTGGCTATAGGAACCAAAAGAAAAGTTAATGAGATGGTTAATTCATGTCTTATGGACATGAATGGAATGAACACCTGGGCAGATTTGAACATATTGCCTTTAGGTTCCTATGACTGTCTAATTGGGATGGATTGGTTGGACCAACATCATGCTCTCCTAAACTGTCATAACAAAGAATTTACTTTCTTGGATGAGGAAGGGAAACAAAGGAAAGTGTAGGGAATTCCCAAGAAAGTAACCATCAGAGATATTTCAGCATTGTAGCTGAAGAAATGTTACAGAAAAGGGTGTCAAATATTTGCAGTTCATATGGAGGAGACACCTAAAGATAAGGTGCCAAATTTGGAAGATTATGCAGTCCTGGAAGATTTTGAAGATGTGTTCAAAGAGGTACCAGGACTACCCCCAAGGAGGGAAATTGATTTCTCTATAAATCTAATGCCTGGAGCAGCTCCAGTGTCAAAGAATCCTTACAGAATGAGTACACCAAAGCTGAAGGAGTTGCAAATGAAAATTGAAGAGATTCTGAAGAAGGGGTATATACGCCCAAGTGTCTCACCTTGGGGTACCCCAGTCTTGTTTGTGAAGAATAAATATGGAACATTAATATTGTGCATTGATTTCAGGCAGTTGAATAAAGTGACTATGAAGAACAAGTATCCTCTACCAAGGATTGATGATCTCTTTGATCAAGTGAAGGATGCAAAGATCTTTTCAAATATAGATATCAGGTCAGGATACCATTAGGTAAGGATTAAAGAAGAATATATCAACAAGAGGGCCTTCAGGACAAGGTATGGTCATTATGAATTCACAGTGGTGCCATTTGGGTTTTCAAATGCACCAGTTGTCTTAATGTTCTTAATGAATGGTGTTTTCCGAGAATATTCAGACAAGTTTGTCATTGTCTTTTTGGATGACATTCTTGTATATTCTAAGTTAGAAGAAGAGCATGAGTATAATTTGAGGATGGTGTTGCAAGTATTAAGGGAGCATCAGTTGTATGCCAAATTGAACAAGTGTTCATTTTATCAGAAGAAAATTCACTATTTGGGGCATATCATTTCAAAGGATGGGATAACAGTGGATCCTAAGAAGATAGAAGCCATTAGAGAATGGACAGTGCCAAAGAATGTGACAGAGGTAAGATCATTCATGGGTCTTGCAAGCTACTACATAATATTTATTGAAGGATTCTCAAAGATAGAACACCCAATCACTTCCTTGCAAATAAAAAGTGTGAAGTTTTAGTGGACATTGGATTGTGAGAAGAGTTTCCAACACTTAAAACAGTTACGAATGAGTGCTCCAATACTAAGGATTGCAGACCCAAATGAGGACTTCATTGTATGCATAGATTCATGTAAAGAAGGAATTGGTGGAGTCCTCAGTCAAAATGGGTTTGTCATATGTTATGAATCAAGGAAGTTGAAGGAGAATGAAAGAAACTATGCCACTCATGATGTGGAGTTGGCATCCATAGTGCATGCTTTGAGGAAATGGAGACACTACCTCATGGGGAAAAGGTTTGAGATGAGGACATACTACAATGGTCTGAAATATTTGTTTGATCAACCAACTCTAAATGCTAGGAAAAGAAAATGGTTATAATTTCTAAGTGAATATGACTTTGATATAAAGCATATCAAGGGGAAAGAGAACAAATTGGTTGATGCACTCAGCATAAGAGTGCATGAAATGCATGCTAAAACCATTAGCATGTATCAATCAGATTTGAAACACATAGTTATAGAGACTGCCAAATGAGATTTACAATACAAGGATTTAGTGGAAAAACTACATCAAGGTAATTTGAAGTAGAAAATTGAAGAATACAAGCTAGATAAGAATGAAATTCTCATGTACAAGGCAATAATTTATGTACCAAATTCCCAGGAGTTGAAAAATCTGATATTGAGAGAAATGCATAATGTGCCTTATGTTGGGCACCTAGGATATCAGAAAACTATTGCAACTGTCAAGAGCCAATATTATTGGCCAGGCATGAAGAAAGAGGTTGTTGATTTTATTGACAGATGTTTGGAATGTCAAAAAGTAAAGGCTGAGCATAAACACCCAACTGGTTTGCTATAGCCATTACCCATTCCTGAGTGGAAATGGGAAGTTGTAACCATGGATTTCATTACCAAACTACCTAGAACAAACAAGAAACATGACTCTATCATGGTAGTGGTGGATAAGCTTACTAAAGATGCCCATTTTATTCTAGTTAAGCTCACTAAGAAGGAAACGCATATTTCTGATGTTTATATGAGGGAAATTGCTAGATTACATGGCATACCCAAGACAATTGTGTCTGACAGAGATCCAAAATTTACCTCAAAAGTTTGGAAGGGGTTATTTAATGGATTTGGAACAAATTTGAATTTTAGTACAGCTTATCATCCAGAAATAGATGGACAAACAAAGAGGGTGAATCAGGTAATTGAGGATATGTTGAGGATGTATGTGATGGATAAACCATCAAAATGGGAATACTACCTACACTTGGTAGAGTTTGCTTATAAAAATGGGTACCAAGCATCTCTAAAGATGAGCCCATTTGAGACACTTTATGGAAGAAAGTGAAACACACTGGTAATTTGGGATAACCTAGTAGATAGAGCAGTGGTTGGGCCAAATTTTCTCAAGGAAATGGAAGAGAAAATGTTGAAAATAAAACAAAATTTACAGGTTGCCTAGGACAGGTAGAAAAGCTATGTTGATAAGGGAAGAACTCACAGGCAATTTAAAGTGGGTGACCATGTATTCTTGAAAGTGAAAGCCAACTGAAGTTCCTTGAAGTTGGGAAATTGTACAAAATTGGCAGCTCGCTATTGTGGGTCATTTCAAATCCTAGAGAGGATTGGTCCAGTAGCTTATATGATTGCATTGCCTGCATCTATGTTTGTTCATAACATATTCCATGTATCATTGCTAAAGAAATATATACCTGATACTAATCATGTTATTGATTGGAATGTGATTCAGGTGGAGCAAGAAGACACTTTTCAAGTGCATCCAATGTGCATTCTAGACTGGAAAATCAAACATCTCCAGAATCGAGCCATAGGGCTTGTAAAGGTCCAGTAGACCTAGTACGGTCCTGAGGACGCTACTTGGGAGCATGAGGATACAATACAGGCAGAATACCCGCATCTTTTTGAGTATTTTTGAAATTTAGTTGTACATGGGTACATGATACACTAAGGACAGTGCATACATAAGGGGATCAAATTGTAATATCCTGTTACTCCTCAAAATTACTCACTCTGATAGTGTCGTAAGTGTTGTCATTACAAGTGTTGTAAGTGTCGCATCTTGTCCACAAGTGTCACATCTTGACCACAAGTGTTGCAAGTGTCACAAACACCATACTGCCATATTTCATATTTCATTCCTCTAATGACATCATAAATACACTTAGGACACCTCAAAGGTTAGTTTGGAAGAAGAGAAATCACTTGATAGGAAGTGAAAGCCTTTTGACATTGAGAAAACCACAAAAAAAATGGATTTTGGAGAGGAGAACTCCCCTACCCACTGTCAAGGAGTGCTAGTGCTCCCTGAGCCTCTTTGGGGGAGTGCTTGAGCACCCTGTGCACCCTTTTGGGGGAGCACTACCCTTTTTTTAGCAAATTTTGGGTTTGTTGAGGCAAATAAGGGAATAATACCTCAATTCCTGAAGGTAGTTGGATTCAAATAAATGGTCAAGGCATGATCTTAGGGGAGATCCTCAACTGAAGGAGAAGAATCCTCAACTCATACCAAAGATCTCTCAAGTGGTTGGACCTATCCAAGGTTATATAAGGATGCCTTCTCATGGTGAAAGGTACAGTGGAGACTAGATATTGATACCAAACTTATGATCCTATAAGTGGTATTGATAGAAAACAATGGAGATTGAGAATTATACCTAACTTATGATCTCATCAAAAGGTATTGGCATGGAAAATATTGGAGATGTGAAACTTATGATCTCATGAGTGAGATTTCATCAAAGAAATTAGTGGACATTACTTGAGCAAAGGGGTTGGACAAGGAGAACTAGAAGAACATGTTGCACCTTCATTCAAAGGATTTTAAGTACTTTTACTTGTTCTCATTAATATAATCAATGCTTGGCCTGTTTCTTTCAAATTTATACTTTTTCCACATGATTTTGTCTGCAGTAGATGGATCTATGTTTGAGCTAATCTCAGTAGAGTAGGAATTCCTTTGTACCTTTGTTTGTTTTGCAGGAACTATCAGGGAGCTCAAGATCAAAGCTCACACTGGACTTTGCAAGGATGAACGACGCTAATAAGGTACATATATTTATCCTTATCTTTCATTTATTAGCTTGATAAGATCTAAAAGGAAGCCAGTGTCCATGTTAAGCACTTTTTTGTCTTGGACTTAGGAGTCTAGAGACCAAGAGGGAATCCACTTGTCTGCAAGGGGATTCACCTTCAACAGAAATTGGTGACTCCACCGGGGATCTCTTCGGTAGGGCTATTGGAGCCTGATCTCCTTACCCCTGTCATGACCCTTGAGATGTGTTCCTTCGAGAGTGATTTTCTTCCATCCAGTAAAGATCTCTTGGAATTCATGACCGATTTTTGTCCCTTGACATGGTGTCCTTCCAACGTGTTATTCTATTGGAAGCCATGATCAAGGAGAGTCTATGAGCACAGTTTCTCTTCTCTGTGGCAAGCTCGTTAAAAAATGAAATAGAGGTCACAAGCATAGTTTTCTCTTCTCTGTGGAAAGCTCGTTAAAACATGAAACAAAAGCTTTGAGCATAGTTTTCCTCGTTGTAGCAAGCTCGTTAAAAAATGAAACAAAAAAATGGGGATTGAACCCGAAGCCCTGAGCATAGTTCTTTTCCTATGTCAAGCTCGTTAAAAAATGAAACAGTCACCTCTCGTATCAGGTCGAGTCTTTCGCCAGATATCGTAGATGTCGATTCGAGTCTTTCGTTAGCTCTGGTATTTAAACCTTCATTTCATCCACCTCTGTCCTTTTTCTCCATCTCGTACAAAAATTGGTGACAACCTCAAAGTCGGTGAATGAATTGAAGCTTGGAGGGCATGTCTCCATCCTTTGATGATCATTCTAGAGTTAATCCACTAGCTTTCAAGCTGGGGGCATACCGAGCTTAGTCTTTGTTCTTTCTCGTGCTCGTGAATACATGAGAATGCAACTGGCTAAACTTTTATCTCTTTTTCGGACCCGCATGGTTAAACAAAAAAGGAACCCCTTGGAGTCGTCTTTGAGCTCTTTTCAGACTCTCTAAACATGAAAATATTTCTGAGTGATCTTGCTTCCTTTCCCACTCGTTAAAAGGTTTGAAAGGGCATCTTTCGAGTGATAATTTATCTCTTTTTCAGCCTCGGGAGACTAACATTATGAAAAAGGACAACATTAGAGTCGTCTTTAAGTTGTTTTCAGACTTTCTAAATATGAAAAACCACCTATTTTACCTTCTTTGGACTCGTTAAACAATCATACATTGAAGGACCCATACGGGTCAAAACCCTTGCTTCTTCCAGTTCACTAAAAAAAAGGAAGAGGGACTTACCGAAGGTGAGTCATATCGAGCATGTGTTACCCTTCTCGAGCTCATTATATTAAAAAGAGGCACTCCTCTATCTGGATGGGGGGAAAATTGAAAGAAGCAAATCGAGAAGTTTTTTGAAAACACTACCAGTAGCTCTTACGGTTTCCCTTGAACACGACACTTTGTCCTTGCACTCATTTTAACCCACTGATCCTCTGCACTGAGCCAATCCTCTGAGTTTCTTTTACTCCTTTGGGTCACCTAACAAAGGTCACAACATCCACTACATCATCAAGTTTTGGTCCATGTCAAGTTTCTCCTGTTGTGCCTCAGTGTTCAAGGGAAGTATCTGCCTCGAGAGTCAGCCATCACAAATATCCTGTTTCAATACCCGTGTCAGTCCATGTTTATTTGATCTACCAAATTACGTCTTTGCGATCATTTTGTGTTGTTGATGGGGGATACATCAAGGCCCTCCTTCGATGAGTCTATTGCTATCGACTTCAACACATTATCCAAGAGCTAGACTTAGAAACCAGTTAGTACCTTGGGACCTGCATGCCTCAATGGCAGACCTCCTCACGTCCGATAGTGGGTTTACATCATTGACCTTTGATTGAATGATTCCATGGATGTTCAACTTCAGCTCATCTATTCACATTCATCATAATGTACTAGAGTACCTTGGTAATCATTGACATCAATGGTGATCTCCCTCGCATTTGTTAACGATTTACATCATTGACCTGTAATCAAGTGGTTTATGCCATGTTCGACATCAAGACATCTATTCACATGGTTATATTCGTACTACATCAGGATCAGTAAGAATACCCTGGGTTGAGTTTTCACTCTTATGCATACTTTTCCTAGGTTTCAAAGGAGTTCTTTTGAATTATGACACATATACTATTACATAGATCCACTTTGTATTGGTCGTGGCTATGTCTTGTCATCTCATAGATCCACTGTGTATTCTTCGTGGCTACGATCAATTCAGGTCATAGGAGTATAGATCCACATTGTATCTATAGTAGCTATACCATTTTTTCAATATAATTATGGATCCATAGTGTATTTTATGGTGGCCATACCTAAAAATTCTTTGTCACTCAAGCATAGGTATGTCTACCTTGGGTTTGAAACATGTCATAATATTTGTTTGATGGTTGTGTGCAACTTTTTCTGGTTTCTCTACATCCATACCCTTGCTTGAAAAATTCTACAACGTACTTCAGTCATCATCGTCTTCTAACTTCATACTTTGGGGGTTAATCTGTTATAGCTCAAAATTACTCACTCTGATAGTGTCGCANGAGAGAAATGCATAATGTGCCTTATGTTGGGCACCTAGGATATCAGAAAACTATTGCAACTGTCAAGAGCCAATATTATTGGCCAGGCATGAAGAAAGAGGTTGTTGATTTTATTGACAGATGTTTGGAATGTCAAAAAGTAAAGGCTGAGCATAAACACCCAACTGGTTTGCTATAGCCATTACCCATTCCTGAGTGGAAATGGGAAGTTGTAACCATGGATTTCATTACCAAACTACCTAGAACAAACAAGAAACATGACTCTATCATGGTAGTGGTGGATAAGCTTACTAAAGATGCCCATTTTATTCTAGTTAAGCTCACTAAGAAGGAAACGCATATTTCTGATGTTTATATGAGGGAAATTGCTAGATTACATGGCATACCCAAGACAATTGTGTCTGACAGAGATCCAAAATTTACCTCAAAAGTTTGGAAGGGGTTATTTAATGGATTTGGAACAAATTTGAATTTTAGTACAGCTTATCATCCAGAAATAGATGGACAAACAAAGAGGGTGAATCAGGTAATTGAGGATATGTTGAGGATGTATGTGATGGATAAACCATCAAAATGGGAATACTACCTACACTTGGTAGAGTTTGCTTATAAAAATGGGTACCAAGCATCTCTAAAGATGAGCCCATTTGAGACACTTTATGGAAGAAAGTGAAACACACTGGTAATTTGGGATAACCTAGTAGATAGAGCAGTGGTTGGGCCAAATTTTCTCAAGGAAATGGAAGAGAAAATGTTGAAAATAAAACAAAATTTACAGGTTGCCTAGGACAGGTAGAAAAGCTATGTTGATAAGGGAAGAACTCACAGGCAATTTAAAGTGGGTGACCATGTATTCTTGAAAGTGAAAGCCAACTGAAGTTCCTTGAAGTTGGGAAATTGTACAAAATTGGCAGCTCGCTATTGTGGGTCATTTCAAATCCTAGAGAGGATTGGTCCAGTAGCTTATATGATTGCATTGCCTGCATCTATGTTTGTTCATAACATATTCCATGTATCATTGCTAAAGAAATATATACCTGATACTAATCATGTTATTGATTGGAATGTGATTCAGGTGGAGCAAGAAGACACTTTTCAAGTGCATCCAATGTGCATTCTAGACTGGAAAATCAAACATCTCCAGAATCGAGCCATAGGGCTTGTAAAGGTCCAGTAGACCTAGTACGGTCCTGAGGACGCTACTTGGGAGCATGAGGATACAATACAGGCAGAATACCCGCATCTTTTTGAGTATTTTTGAAATTTAGTTGTACATGGGTACATGATACACTAAGGACAGTGCATACATAAGGGGATCAAATTGTAATATCCTGTTACTCCTCAAAATTACTCACTCTGATAGTGTCGTAAGTGTTGTCATTACAAGTGTTGTAAGTGTCGCATCTTGTCCACAAGTGTCACATCTTGACCACAAGTGTTGCAAGTGTCACAAACACCATACTGCCATATTTCATATTTCATTCCTCTAATGACATCATAAATACACTTAGGACACCTCAAAGGTTAGTTTGGAAGAAGAGAAATCACTTGATAGGAAGTGAAAGCCTTTTGACATTGAGAAAACCACAAAAAAAATGGATTTTGGAGAGGAGAACTCCCCTACCCACTGTCAAGGAGTGCTAGTGCTCCCTGAGCCTCTTTGGGGGAGTGCTTGAGCACCCTGTGCACCCTTTTGGGGGAGCACTACCCTTTTTTTAGCAAATTTTGGGTTTGTTGAGGCAAATAAGGGAATAATACCTCAATTCCTGAAGGTAGTTGGATTCAAATAAATGGTCAAGGCATGATCTTAGGGGAGATCCTCAACTGAAGGAGAAGAATCCTCAACTCATACCAAAGATCTCTCAAGTGGTTGGACCTATCCAAGGTTATATAAGGATGCCTTCTCATGGTGAAAGGTACAGTGGAGACTAGATATTGATACCAAACTTATGATCCTATAAGTGGTATTGATAGAAAACAATGGAGATTGAGAATTATACCTAACTTATGATCTCATCAAAAGGTATTGGCATGGAAAATATTGGAGATGTGAAACTTATGATCTCATGAGTGAGATTTCATCAAAGAAATTAGTGGACATTACTTGAGCAAAGGGGTTGGACAAGGAGAACTAGAAGAACATGTTGCACCTTCATTCAAAGGATTTTAAGTACTTTTACTTGTTCTCATTAATATAATCAATGCTTGGCCTGTTTCTTTCAAATTTATACTTTTTCCACATGATTTTGTCTGCAGTAGATGGATCTATGTTTGAGCTAATCTCAGTAGAGTAGGAATTCCTTTGTACCTTTGTTTGTTTTGCAGGAACTATCAGGGAGCTCAAGATCAAAGCTCACACTGGACTTTGCAAGGATGAACGACGCTAATAAGGTACATATATTTATCCTTATCTTTCATTTATTAGCTTGATAAGATCTAAAAGGAAGCCAGTGTCCATGTTAAGCACTTTTTTGTCTTGGACTTAGGAGTCTAGAGACCAAGAGGGAATCCACTTGTCTGCAAGGGGATTCACCTTCAACAGAAATTGGTGACTCCACCGGGGATCTCTTCGGTAGGGCTATTGGAGCCTGATCTCCTTACCCCTGTCATGACCCTTGAGATGTGTTCCTTCGAGAGTGATTTTCTTCCATCCAGTAAAGATCTCTTGGAATTCATGACCGATTTTTGTCCCTTGACATGGTGTCCTTCCAACGTGTTATTCTATTGGAAGCCATGATCAAGGAGAGTCTATGAGCACAGTTTCTCTTCTCTGTGGCAAGCTCGTTAAAAAATGAAATAGAGGTCACAAGCATAGTTTTCTCTTCTCTGTGGAAAGCTCGTTAAAACATGAAACAAAAGCTTTGAGCATAGTTTTCCTCGTTGTAGCAAGCTCGTTAAAAAATGAAACAAAAAAATGGGGATTGAACCCGAAGCCCTGAGCATAGTTCTTTTCCTATGTCAAGCTCGTTAAAAAATGAAACAGTCACCTCTCGTATCAGGTCGAGTCTTTCGCCAGATATCGTAGATGTCGATTCGAGTATTTCGTTAGCTCTGGTATTTAAACCTTCATTTCATCCACCTGTATCCTTTTTCTCCATCTAGTACAAAAATTGGTGACAACCTCAAAGTCGGTGAATGAATTGAATCTTGGAGGGCATGTCTCCATCCTTTGATGATCATTCTAGAGTTAATCCACTAGCTTTCAAGCTAGGGGCATACCGAGCTTAGTCTTTGTTCTTTCTCGTGCTCGTGAATACATGAGAATGCAACTGGCTAAAATTTTATCTCTTTTTCGGACCCGCATGGTTAAACAAAAAAGGAACCCCTTGGAGTCATCTTTGAGCTCTTTTCAGACTCTCTAAACATGAAAATATTTCTGAGTGATCTTGCTTCCTTTCCCACTCGTTAAAAGGTTTGAAAGGGCATCTTTCGAGTGATAATTTATCTCTTTTTCAGCCTCGGGAGACTAACATTATGAAAAAGGACAACATTAGAGTCGTCTTTAAGTTGTTTTCAGACTTTCTAAATATGAAAAACCACCTATTTTACCTTCTTTGGACTCGTTAAACAATCATACATTGAAGGACCCATACGGGTCAAAACCCTTGCTTCTTCCAGTTCACTAAAAAAAAGGAAGAGGGACTTACCGAAGGTGAGTCATATCGAGCATGTGTTACCCTTCTCGAGCTCATTATATTAAAAAGAGGCACTCCTCTATCTGGATGGGGGGAAAATTGAAAGAAGCAAATCGAGAAGTTTTTTGAAAACACTACCAGTAGCTCTTACGGTTTCCCTTGAACACGACACTTTGTCCTTGCACTCATTTTAACCCACTGATCCTCTGCACTGAGCCAATCCTCTGAGTTTCTTTTACTCCTTTGGGTCACCTAACAAAGGTCACAACATCCACTACATCATCAAGTTTTGGTCCATGTCAAGTTTCTCCTGTTGTGCCTCAGTGTTCAAGGGAAGTATCTGCCTCGAGAGTCAGCCATCACAAATATCCTGTTTCAATACCCGTGTCAGTCCATGTTTATTTGATCTACCAAATTACGTCTTTGCGATCATTTTGTGTTGTTGATGGGGGATACATCAAGGCCCTCCTTCGATGAGTCTATTGCTATCGACTTCAACACATTATCCAAGAGCTAGACTTAGAAACCAGTTAGTACCTTGGGACCTGCATGCCTCAATGGCAGACCTCCTCACGTCCGATAGTGGGTTTACATCATTGACCTTTGATTGAATGATTCCATGGATGTTCAACTTCAGCTCATCTATTCACATTCATCATAATGTACTAGAGTACCTTGGTAATCATTGACATCAATGGTGATCTCCCTCGCATTTGTTAACGATTTACATCATTGACCTGTAATCAAGTGGTTTATGCCATGTTCGACATCAAGACATCTATTCACATGGTTATATTCGTACTACATCAGGATCAGTAAGAATACCCTGGGTTGAGTTTTCACTCTTATGCATACTTTTCCTAGGTTTCAAAGGAGTTCTTTTGAATTATGACACATATACTATTACATAGATCCACTTTGTATTGGTCGTGGCTATGTCTTGTCATCTCATAGATCCACTGTGTATTCTTCGTGGCTACGATCAATTCAGGTCATAGGAGTATAGATCCACATTGTATCTATAGTAGCTATACCATTTTTTCAATATAATTATGGATCCATAGTGTATTTTATGGTGGCCATACCTAAAAATTCTTTGTCACTCAAGCATAGGTATGTCTACCTTGGGTTTGAAACATGTCATAATATTTGTTTGATGGTTGTGTGCAACTTTTTCTGGTTTCTCTACATCCATACCCTTGCTTGAAAAATTCTACAACGTACTTCAGTCATCATCGTCTTCTAACTTCATACTTTGGGGGTTAATCTGTTATAGCTCAAAATTACTCACTCTGATAGTGTCGCAAGTGTCATCATTACGAGTGTTGTAAGTGTCGCATCTTGTCCACAAGTGTTGCATCTTGACCACAAGTGTTTCAAGTGTCACAAACACCATACTGCCATCTTGCATATGTTGTGCCTCTAATGACATCATAAAGACACTTAGGACACCTCAAAGGTTAGTTTGGAAGAAGATAAATCACTTGAAAAGAATTACAAGCCTTTTGACATTGAGAAAACCACAAAAAAATGGATTTTGGAGAGGAGTGCTCCCCTACCCACTTTCAGGGAGTGCTGACACTCCCTGAGCCTCTTTGCGGGAGTGCTTGAGCACTCTGTGCACACTTTTGGGGTAGCGCTACCCTTTTTTTAGCAAATTATGGGTTTGTTGAGGAAAATAAGGGAAGAATCCCTCAATTCCTGAAGGAAGTTGGATTCAAATAGATGGTCAAGGCATGATCTTAGGCGATATCCTCAACTGAAGGAGAAGAATCCTCAACTCATCCTAAAGATATCTCAAGTGGTTGGACCTCTCCAAGGTTATATAAGGAGTACTTCTCATGGTGAAAGGTACAGTGGAGACTAGAGATTGATACCAAACTTATGATCATATAAGTGGTATTGACAGAAAACAATGGAGATTGAGAATTATACCTAACTTATGATCTCATAAGAAGGTATTGGCATGGAAAATATTGGATATGTCAAACTTATGATCCCATGAGTGAGATTTCATCAAAGAAATCAATGGATATTACTTGAGCAAAGGGGTTGGACAAGGAGAACTCGAAGAAGCTGTTGCACCTTCATTCAAAGGATTGTAAGTACTTTTACTTGTTCTCATTAATAAAATCAATGCTTGGCGTGTTTCTTTCAAATTTATTCTTGTTCCACATGATTTTGTCTGTAGTAGGTGGATCTATGTTTGAACTAATCTCAGTAGAGTATGAAGTCCTTTGTACCTTTGTTTTTTTTGTAGGACCTATCAGGGAGCTCAATATCAAAGCTCACTCTAGACTTTGCAAGGATGAATGTTGCTAATAAGGTAAATATCTTTCTCCTTCTCTTTCAATTATTAGCTTGATCGTATCTAAAAGGAAGTCAGTGTCCATGTTAAGCACTTTTTTGTCTTGGACTTAGGAGTCTAGAGACCAAGAGGGAATCCACTTGTCCGCGGGAGGATTCACCTTAAACAGGGAAGTCAGTGTCCATGTTAAGCACTTTTCTGTCTTGGTCCAGTAGATTATATGATTGCATTTCCTGCATCTATGTCTATTCGTAACATATTCCATGTATCATTTCTAAAGAAATATATACCCAATACTAATCATGTTATTGATTGGAATGTGATTCAAGTGGAGCAACAAGGTGTTTTTCAAGTTCCGGTGCGCATTCTGGACCGAAAAATCAAACAGCTCCAGAATCGAGCCATAGGGCTTGTAAAGGTCCAATGGACCTGGTACGATCCTCAAGACACTACTTAGGAGTATGAGGATACAATACTAGCAGAATACCCACATCGTTTTGAGGATTTTTGAAATTTAGTTGTACAAGGGTACATGATGCACTGAGGACAGTGCATAAATAAGGGGAGGAGATTGTAATATCCCTAAGGCCAAACCCAATTGTAAATGTAAATACAAATGTACTTAAGATGGTGAGTTGTTTTGATATCATTTTTGTATGCACATTTCATGGCATAGTGTGCACATGTACTACACAGTAAAATGAGGAAGTGTGCACATTCCAGGATACCGCACGCAACATATTAAGTGTGTGCAATGTTTTGGCCAGGGAGCCTTTGTGCATATGATATGTTTTATAGGCCGGTGAGCCAGTTATTATAAGCTAGGATTCTTATGTTTTGATTAGGCCGGAGAGCCTAGATGTTAAAGGAAAGTGCGCATATTTTTGTACATGTCTCATATTTAGTATAAAATACATCGTTGCATGCAGACCAACCACAATAAAAGAGATGGGGGAATAAACTCCACTAGTTAGGGAAAGGGAGGGGCTAAGTTAAGGAAAGGGGATAAGCTAGGGAGCTAGAGCCAAAAAGGAATATTATATTAATATTTCTTAAATCATAAAGTATGGATAATTATTTTATCCTAAGTTCTAAAGTTGGGGACAAGTGGGCCATAGTAGCTCCCAACATGACAAGTGTCAAGTTGGGGACATGCATACATAGTGTTGGGACTTAGTTCATTTTCACACGCCCCCATCATTATTACCATCATATTTTCCATCATTCCTTCCATCATTCAACCATGATTCCATGACCATTTTTCACTCACACAGTCTGTTATCCTCATGCATTCATTTCATTGTATCCCAACCTATATCCATAGTCATTTTGTGTTGGTGTAGCTGGTTAGTTTGGGAGAGAGACTGAAGAAGCGAGTTGTTAGGCCCATGGGATATTGAAGAGGCGGGTTGTCAAGCCCGTGAGAAATTCTCTGGGTGAGAGAATTGTTGGGAATTGACTTCCTAAAGGTGATGAACTGCAACTACAGGGCTCTGAGACTTCCTGTCCAACCTATTGTTGAAGCCCTGGAAGGGAAGTGAGGCAGCTGAGGGACTATTGAGAAGAGAAGGGGCACACTTCCTTGAGTGGAACAAGAATGTGGGGAATGAGAGGTTGTAGGTTGTTAGTTTGAGTAGGCACCTGTGATAGAGTCTTTCCCATTTTCCATGAACCATTAGCCTGGTTAGGAACCCTTTAGCTAGTGGAGTTTAGTCCCAGCTCGGGGGTGACTCATTGTTGAGAGTGATGAATAATGTGGTCTAAGGCTGGAAGGTTCATGGAAGGTCTGCACATAGTTGGTGGTATTCTTAAAAAGATAAGTGTTAACTATGTGATAAAATTACATGATGCACTATTATCTACGTGTTTATTTTATGGGTTTATCATATGTGTGGTTATAATTGTTTGTAGGTTTTTGGGTATTCATGTATATGCTGCATGTCTATGTTTACTATTATTTCAATGTGAATTTGTTCATTTAATTAATGTATTTATCTGTTACATTTTATATATAAATCTTCCACAAGAGTGTTGTGTGTGTATGTTTTAAATGCATGCAGTTAGAAAATTTTATGTGGCATAGCTCAGAATAGAAGCTGGGTATGTTACAGTATGTTCTGCAGAGAGAACATAAGTGTTCTCTGGCATAGCGTGGACCAGCCATGGGTGGTCGAGGACGTTACACTAAGAGTTTGTAACCATTCTACACCAAGAAAAATGTCACGACCACCCATGTCGATAGAAAAAATACAATATTTCATGTTGTATTGACCAATTTGGAGACAAACATTTTCACAACGGTCCCCACATTTCATGGATCCTCCATTGGAAGTCATGATTTTAAAATTGTTGACTGCACGGATATAACAATTAGTTTCTTGGGAAATGAGACGATGAATAAAATTATGGGTTTTTCCACTGTCAATGAGGATGATGACATTTTGATTCTTAATGTAACCAATTGGCTTGAGGGTTTGGGGAGAAGAGAATACAGTGAGAGAATTCAGTGAAATCACTAGTTTGAATTATAGGGGGTTCGAGGGAGGAGTAATATCAGTTGGCTCTGGTAACTCAGCCGTTAGTGCTAGAATTCAACTCAAGACAACTATTGAGTTAAGCCTAGCACACATTGTTTCAAAATGTTCAATAGGGGGTTTTAATATGGATAAATCCTTCCTTGACTTGAAAGGGAATAATGACCTGATCTATTAGGATCACTTACCTAGGTGCAACAAGTCAGGTAAATAAAGATAATGGCTAGCAACTTAATATTTTAAGTGAAGTGATTTTAGAGAAGGGGGAAAACAAAACTTATAAATACACCAATAACAAATCTTGTTCTTAGTATCCTTATATAGAAAAATAATAAACATTTTCCTAAAAATCATTCCAAATAAGATTTAAGGAGAAGAAACACCAATGTGGAAAAGATTACTAAAAACCATTTAAAGAAACCTTCTCGGCAAAAAATCATTATTCATAAGCTTGTATAACATCAACAAAGTGTTTCATAAGAAAACATGAAGATGATAAACATAGAAAGAATACAAACTAACCATTCAATTCATTAGCAGCTAAAGTCTTTACATAGGCAATATAGATCAAAACAATCATTAGAAATACAATATCAAGCTAAAAATAGGGATTCAACCCTTTATTATTCTATTTCATACGCTTATGATCAGTCTGATATCTAGGGATATCTCAAACTAACTCTTGTAGGCCCTGAGGGAAATTTTTTCCTATATATATTGATACATAGAAAATAGAAAACAGTTACAACTTAGATCCTATCATCGAGGAAACAATTTTGCATAAATATAGGTATTTTGTTGACTTCATTGCACTTGGTTAGTACACTTCATCCTTCATGAGACCCACCTCATCTTCTACCATCCATTTGATCATCTGTCATTCACCTGTTTGCAACACTTAACAATAATAGTTGAATGATATGTATTTTCATCCACCAATATGAGATTATAACTTGACTTTAAAAGGGGATATTATATCCTCTCTTCATATTCCACAAAATATTACCCTCATCATCTTCTATTCCCATCACAAAAAATGTGATTTTTTGTTTTCTTCTGCAAAATTAGTTGCTACAGGTGTTCTTGTAGCGCCTTTGTTTTCGCTGTGAAGAGTGTTGTAGGAAGTTTCTGTAGCGCTCTTTTAAATCCTGATATTAATAACCTTCATTCCTTTTCTTTCCCATATTTCAGCCAATCATTACTCAAAAGAAGACACTACCTCGAGCTCATGAAAATAAAAAGTCTCTTATTCAACATCCATCACTATAAGTCAAAAATTAGATTTTTGCATAAACACTTAGGATCTCAAATTGAATGTTTTCTCTGGAAAAAGGATTTAGTTGCCTCAGCTAACAGATCCAAGTTGTTACCTCTTGTTTTCTTCATTTTAGAACGATTTATCATTCTCCTTGGCTTACCATTTCATATCTGATAAAAATATTTGGGCCCTTCTTTCTTTGTTTACTCTGTTTTCTTGCAGAAAACATGTGTTTTCCTATAGGAGTCTTTTTATTTTCTATTAGATATTCTTTCTTTAGTTTCTTTTTCTCATCTTTGATTTTAGAAATGTCCTTGTTTTTTTATGGCGTTGCATTAGGGTTTGTAGGATCTTCCTCAATTAATATGATTTTATCTTTAATTGTAGGGTTATACATGGCTTTAGACTTCAATATGAATCTGTTTTGGGACCTAGTACTCCTTTTCCTTACCAAAATTGTGTATCTATCAACATCATCTTCAGAAGAACTAGAACTAGGAGGAATTGTCTTAGGAATGGGTTCTTCAGCTTGTATAGGGTTTTCAAGTACTTCTATTGTTTCAGGTTTTATATTTTCATTCAAGATCATAGGTTCTTCTAACCTTTTACTTTTTCTGATATAAACTTTATGTGCATGAGGGAAAGGATGCCTACCTCCACCCAACATATGAGAAGATCCTTCACCTGTTTGAAAAATGGTTGGATTGTTCTCAATTTCTTAATATGAAGTCTTCAAACTGATCTTCCTTTTATTTTTCTTTGAAACAACAGGTGGACTTGTGCTTGATGATGCTCCTTGCATTGGTTCAACATCTTTATTAGTTGAATTTTGGGTAGGAGGATGAACTTCTATTTTAAACCCTGCCCAAATCAAGAATTGATCCCATGTGCTTTGTCATCTCTCCAGCTCTTCTTTAAAAATTACCTTGATTAATCCTTGATGATAGATACCATTCGGGGAAGTC
This sequence comes from Picea glauca, assembly GCA_000966675.3. Lineage (NCBI taxonomy): Eukaryota > Viridiplantae > Streptophyta > Pinopsida > Pinales > Pinaceae > Picea > Picea glauca. The sequence continues at coordinate 27,432 of JZKD02S2305342.1, forward strand.
TTGCGTGTTTCTTGAATCTTCATGGCCATTTTATTCAATTCCCTCAAGAAATAATATGGCAGGCTCATCCTTTTAATCCTTAACAAATGAAGGAGTAATCCTAGATGAAACAAGAAAATAGTGGAATAATTTCCTTCACATGTCATAACGCATTTGATCATCAACAGAGCCTCCATCCATTCATCAAATATCCACTCCCTAGAAATAGCCTTGACCCAATTTGGATGTTTGTGTTCTAGTTTCAGGAATTGATTGATATCCCCACCTGTGAATATTTTTTTCTTTAACCACTTCTCACCATCAACATGGAGATTACAGGTTGATGGTATTGATTCTTCTGTGGCCTGCATAATTAAATTAGCAATCTAAACCCTCTATCCATCAAATCCTTCAGAAAGTGCACGAGCTACACCATAGTGATGACATTCTAATTTGGTTCAAAACATATACCATCCATCCTGGTTAAAGATATGTATGATGTCATTGTATGCCCCCATGATATCGGGTCCTTCAAGCTCCTTTGTTTTCACGTGTCCACTTTTTCCCTTTTTTTTGTAATGACCAAAAGACTAGATTCCTTTCTGTGGAAGTCAGATACATCTGCTATGTAGAGATATATATGGGATTTTATGGATATAAGGAGGAAATCTAAATTTACCAGCTGCAATTTGAACCTTACATAAACAAATAAAATGCCATATTAATAGAACTGTTTTTTGAAAAAAACCCTATGGGTGATTTCTTAGGTAATAGATACAAATAGATGAAAGTACCACCACATTTTCATGTTGTGATATGGTTAGGTACTTGATAACCTCCTTGAGTCTTTAATTCTTCCAGGTAGGATGATCCACTTCTTCAAATTCCTTCCAACAATACACGTGATGATGAAACATAGGGACAAGTGGAAGTTCTTGTAGCACTCTGCATAAACTTTCCTTTGGCATATTTGGAATGAAAATGACTTGAAAGTCATTTTCTAACCTAGTAATGATGAGAAAAAATTTATGACATGACGTATGACTTCTGATGAAAGAATTTCAAATTTTAAATGATGTCATAGTATAGTCATACAAACATGTGCAAAATTCTTCCTTTCCCTTTTTACAGGAATAAGTATTCCTCATTTCTCTCAACATAATACTATTTTGACCCCCTTGATAATATTTTGAACCCTTAACAACCTAATTATGAGAATGTATGGCTTATACAAGAAAAAAANTATTTTATCCTAAGTTCTAAAGTTGGGGACAAGTGGGCCATAGTAGCTCCCAACATGACAAGTGTCAAGTTGGGGACATGCATACATATTGTTGGGACTTAGTTCATTTTCACACGCCCCCATCATTATTACCATCATATTTTCCATCATTCAACCATGATTCCATGACCATTTTTCACTCACACAGTCTGTTATCCTCATGCATTCATTTCATTGTATCCCAACCTATATCCATAGCCATTTTGTGTTGGTGTAGCTGGTTAGTTTGGGAGAGAGACTGAAGAAGCGAGTTGTTAGGCCCATGGGATATTGAAGAGGCGGGTTGTCAAGCCCATGAGAAATTCTCTGGGGGAGAGAATTGTTGGGAATTGACTTCCTAAAGGTGATGAACTGCAACTACAGGGCTCTGAGACTTCCTGTCCAACCTATTGTTGAAGCCCTGGAAGGGAAGTGGGGCAGCTGAGGGACTATTGAGCAGAGAAGGGGAACACTTCCTTGAGTGGAACAAGAATGTGGGGAATGAGAGGTTGTAGGTTGTTAGTTTGAGTAGGCACCTGTGATAGGGTCTTTCCCATTTTCCATGAACCATTAGCCTGGTTAGGAACCCTTTAGGTAGTGGAGTTTAGTCCCAGCTCGGGGGTGACTCATTGTTGAGAGTGATGAATAATGTGGTCTAAGGCTGGGAGGTTCATGGAAGGTCTGCACATAGTTGGTGGTATTCTTAAAAAGATAAGTGTTAACTATGTGATAAAATTACATGATGCACTATTATATACGTGTTTATTTTATGGGTTTATCATATGTGTGGTTATAACTGTTTGTAGGTTTTTGGGTATTCATGTATATGCTGCATGTCTATGTTTACTATTATTTCAATGTGAATTTGTTCATTTAATTAATGTTTTTATCTGTTACATTTTATATATAAATCTTCCACAAGAGTGTTGTGTGTGTATGTTTTAAATGCATGCAGTTAGAAAATTTTATGTGGCATAGCTCAGAATAGAAGCTGGGTATGTTACAGTATGTTCTGCAGAGAGAACATAAGTGTTCTCTGGCATAGCGTGGACCAGCCATGGGTGGTCGAGGACGTTACACTAAGAGTTTGTAACCATTCTACACCAAGAAAAATGTCACGACCACCCATGTCGATAGAAAAAATACAATATTTCATGTTGTATTGACCAATTTGGAGACAAACATTTTCACAACGGTCCCCACATTTCATGGATCCTCCATTGGAAGTCATGATTTTAAAATTGTTGACTGCACGGATATAACAATTAGTTTCTTGGGAAATGAGACGATGAATAAAATTATGGGTTTTTCCACTGTCAATGAGGATGATGACATTTTGATTCTTAATGTAACCAATTGGCTTGAGGGTTTGGGGAGAAGAGAATACAGTGAGAGAATTCAGTGAAATCACTAGTTTGAATTATAGGGGGTTCGAGGGAGGAGTAATATCAGTTGGCTCTGGTAACTCAGCCGTTAGTGCTAGAATTCAACTCAAGACAACTATTGAGTTAAGCCTAGCACACATTGTTTCAAAATGTTCAATAGGGGGTTTTAATATGGATAAATCCTTCCTTGACTTGAAAGGGAATAATGACCTGATCTATTAGGATCACTTACCTAGGTGCAACAAGTCAGGTAAATAAAGATAATGGCTAGCAACTTAATATTTTAAGTGAAGTGATTTTAGAGAAGGGGGAAAACAAAACTTATAAATACACCAATAACAAATCTTGTTCTTAGTATCCTTATATAGAAAAATAATAAACATTTTCCTAAAAATCATTCCAAATAAGATTTAAGGAGAAGAAACACCAATGTGGAAAAGATTACTAAAAACCATTTAAAGAAACCTTCTCGGCAAAAAATCATTATTCATAAGCTTGTATAACATCAACAAAGTGTTTCATAAGAAAACATGAAGATGATAAACATAGAAAGAATACAAACTAACCATTCAATTCATTAGCAGCTAAAGTCTTTACATAGGCAATATAGATCAAAACAATCATTAGAAATACAATATCAAGCTAAAAATAGGGATTCAACCCTTTATTATTCTATTTCATACGCTTATGATCAGTCTGATATCTAGGGATATCTCAAACTAACTCTTGTAGGCCCTGAGGGAAATTTTTTCCTATATATATTGATACATAGAAAATAGAAAACAGTTACAACTTAGATCCTATCATCGAGGAAACAATTTTGCATAAATATAGGTATTTTGTTGACTTCATTGCACTTGGTTAGTACACTTCATCCTTCATGAGACCCACCTCATCTTCTACCATCCATTTGATCATCTGTCATTCACCTGTTTGCAACACTTAACAATAATAGTTGAATGATATGTATTTTCATCCACCAATATGAGATTATAACTTGACTTTAAAAGGGGATATTATATCCTCTCTTCATATTCCACAAAATATTACCCTCATCATCTTCTATTCCCATCACAAAAAATGTGATTTTTTGTTTTCTTCTGCAAAATTAGTTGCTACAGGTGTTCTTGTAGCGCCTTTGTTTTCGCTGTGAAGAGTGTTGTAGGAAGTTTCTGTAGCGCTCTTTTAAATCCTGATATTAATAACCTTCATTCCTTTTCTTTCCCATATTTCAGCCAATCATTACTCAAAAGAAGACACTACCTCGAGCTCATGAAAATAAAAAGTCTCTTATTCAACATCCATCACTATAAGTCAAAAATTAGATTTTTGCATAAACACTTAGGATCTCAAATTGAATGTTTTCTCTGGAAAAAGGATTTAGTTGCCTCAGCTAACAGATCCAAGTTGTTACCTCTTGTTTTCTTCATTTTAGAACGATTTATCATTCTCCTTGGCTTACCATTTCATATCTGATAAAAATATTTGGGCCCTTCTTTCTTTGTTTACTCTGTTTTCTTGCAGAAAACATGTGTTTTCCTATAGGAGTCTTTTTATTTTCTATTAGATATTCTTTCTTTAGTTTCTTTTTCTCATCTTTGATTTTAGAAATGTCCTTGTTTTTTTATGGCGTTGCATTAGGGTTTGTAGGATCTTCCTCAATTAATATGATTTTATCTTTAATTGTAGGGTTATACATGGCTTTAGACTTCAATATGAATCTGTTTTGGGACCTAGTACTCCTTTTCCTTACCAAAATTGTGTATCTATCAACATCATCTTCAGAAGAACTAGAACTAGGAGGAATTGTCTTAGGAATGGGTTCTTCAGCTTGTATAGGGTTTTCAAGTACTTCTATTGTTTCAGGTTTTATATTTTCATTCAAGATCATAGGTTCTTCTAACCTTTTACTTTTTCTGATATAAACTTTATGTGCATGAGGGAAAGGATGCCTACCTCCACCCAACATATGAGAAGATCCTTCACCTGTTTGAAAAATGGTTGGATTGTTCTCAATTTCTTAATATGAAGTCTTCAAACTGATCTTCCTTTTATTTTTCTTTGAAACAACAGGTGGACTTGTGCTTGATGATGCTCCTTGCATTGGTTCAACATCTTTATTAGTTGAATTTTGGGTAGGAGGATGAACTTCTATTTTAAACCCTGCCCAAATCAAGAATTGATCCCATGTGCTTTGTCATCTCTCCAGCTCTTCTTTAAAAATTACCTTGATTAATCCTTGATGATAGATACCATTCGGGGAAGTCTTGCGTGTTTCTTGAATCTTCATGGCCATTTTATTCAATTCCCTCAAGAAATAATATGGCAGGCTCATCCTTTTAATCCTTAACAAATGAAGGAGTAATCCTAGATGAAACAAGAAAATAGTGGAATAATTTCCTTCACATGTCATAACGCATTTGATCATCAACAGAGCCTCCATCCATTCATCAAATATCCACTCCCTAGAAATAGCCTTGACCCAATTTGGATGTTTGTGTTCTAGTTTCAGGAATTGATTGATATCCCCACCTGTGAATATTTTTTTCTTTAACCACTTCTCACCATCAACATGGAGATTACAGGTTGATGGTATTGATTCTTCTGTGGCCTGCATAATTAAATTAGCAATCTAAACCCTCTATCCATCAAATCCTTCAGAAAGTGCACGAGCTACACCATAGTGATGACATTCTAATTTGGTTCAAAACATATACCATCCATCCTGGTTAAAGATATGTATGATGTCATTGTATGCCCCCATGATATCGGGTCCTTCAAGCTCCTTTGTTTTCACGTGTCCACTTTTTCCCTTTTTTTTGTAATGACCAAAAGACTAGATTCCTTTCTGTGGAAGTCAGATACATCTGCTATGTAGAGATATATATGGGATTTTATGGATATAAGGAGGAAATCTAAATTTACCAGCTGCAATTTGAACCTTACATAAACAAATAAAATGCCATATTAATAGAACTGTTTTTTGAAAAAAACCCTATGGGTGATTTCTTAGGTAATAGATACAAATAGATGAAAGTACCACCACATTTTCATGTTGTGATATGGTTAGGTACTTGATAACCTCCTTGAGTCTTTAATTCTTCCAGGTAGGATGATCCACTTCTTCAAATTCCTTCCAACAATACACGTGATGATGAAACATAGGGACAAGTGGAAGTTCTTGTAGCACTCTGCATAAACTTTCCTTTGGCATATTTGGAATGAAAATGACTTGAAAGTCATTTTCTAACCTAGTAATGATGAGAAAAAATTTATGACATGACGTATGACTTCTGATGAAAGAATTTCAAATTTTAAATGATGTCATAGTATAGTCATACAAACATGTGCAAAATTCTTCCTTTCCCTTTTTACAGGAATAAGTATTCCTCATTTCTCTCAACATAATACTATTTTGACCCCCTTGATAATATTTTGAACCCTTAACAACCTAATTATGAGAATGTATGGCTTATACAAGAAAAAAA
>JZKD02S2305353.1:10539-24989 GCA_000966675.3 Picea glauca
ACATGGATATCGGTGGCCACCCACTTATTCCAACTGGCTCCTTTTGTCATTTTTTAGTTCAACACGTTCTTCTGTACTTATTTGTAATTGTGGGTTCTACACTTTCGAGGTTGTTTGAAGCCCTACACATCCTCCAAGTAGATACTGGTGGCCTCCCACCTAATCCAATTGGCTTATTTTGTATTTTTTCATGTCATCACATCTTGGTATACTTCCAAGTCTGTTTTGGGGCCCTAAACAGTGTTATTTTGACTCGCCACAGTCAAACTGTAGACATAGTCAGAGATTGACGACGTAATGCGTAGTTCTCGAAAATACATTTCCAATGGGTGATCACGCACCTAAATTAGAGATCGTATGCAAACTTTATGACCCCGGGAAGTTAATGTACTAACTTATCCAAACGGGGCCCACATGAATTTTGGCGTTTCATCTCCTAGGGTTGGGTTTTTGGATGTCTAGGGTTTTGGCATTCCTGTTTGACATAAAAAAAGGCCTTCAAAGCCTCATGGTAAGGATCTTCTTGCAAATGAGTGTATCCATCACATCTCTTCTCAGAGATAAAGCTGCCACCATTATAGCAAGTCTTGCACTCTGTATTTTTACAGTCTCTTTACAATTCTTTCATTAATAGAAATCAAGTATTGTTGTATTTCTCTGTTTCCAGCAATTTTCATGAGTGTTTCATTGCAATATCTCTACTTTCATTCCGTTCCAAACATAATCTGGAACTCTTGCAAAGTTGCACCAGTAAACCAGTTTTCATAGACTACATTTATTTTTTTCTTTACTTTTTATTTTAATTTTAATTTTTCTAAAACAAAAAAAGAAAGATCATTTTGATATAAGAGCGGGGGGGAATTTCCCTTACTCATTATATCCATATCTAGTTGTTGAACAAAATTATGGACAAATTCTTCTCTATTTGAAGGCTTATGTTATAACCTTATTCTATGACCATTCACTAGAAAGGAAATGTCCTCCTCACCAATATTTTTAATTTTGAATAATTAATTATCAAAATTTATCTCTATCGCATATGGCCCTGACCAACTACTATTGGGCTTCCCTTTAAAGTTTTTATATCTAGAATCAAATAAGAGATCCCAATTACCCCGTTTGAATTTCTTATTTCTGATGAATTTGTCATGTCATCTCGTTCTTTTTCATTGGATGATAATAGTATGTTAAATTTCATCCTATCAGATCTCATCCAATTCATTGAGTTGTGCTAACCTATACTAGTGTGATTTTGAAATATCCATCCCTAGATTAGATATTGATTTGGAACTCAATAGGAAGCATAACTTGTTTAACATAAACAAGCTCATATGGTGTATTCCTAGTTGTGTTCCTCCATGTGGTTTGGTATGCCTATAGTTCCTCTGGAATCCTATCTTCCCAATCTCAGTGATGTAGCTAAAAATATTTGGTAAATATGTCCTCAAGAACTTTGTTTGTGGACTCCACCTATCCATTGACTTGTGTATGGTAGGGGGATGAACTGTGATGATTAATCTTGTATTTGTCTATGATAGTCTACACAATCTTGATGTGAACTGAGAACCTTGACATGCTATGATTTCTCTTGAGACATCAAAATGAGTAAATATGTCCTAAAATAAAATAAAAAATCTACAACATCTTGTTCATTAGCATGCAAAAGAGGCTTAGCTTCTACCCATTTAGTGACATAATCAATACATACAAGAATATACCTCTTTTTTCTAGACATTGGAAAAATAGGTCCCACAAAATCTAAAGTCCATTTTTCAAATGACTCTATGAGTACCTCATGTTGTAGAGGAATTCATCTTCTTGCATATTTCTGCCCATCTATTGATAACTATCAAATATTCTGACATATTTATTGTCATCTCTTAAAATATTGGGCCAATAATACCCCAAATGAATAACTTTGTATATAGTTATTTTATTAGCAAAATGGCCTCCACATGTTCATTGTAGAATTCCTTCAATATTTCAAATACTTCATCCTCTTGTACACACCTCTGAATGATTAGATCAAGTTTATTAGGAAAAATTTCTCCATCAATCCATGAGTAAGTGGCACTGAATTTAATAATCTTTTGCTTCTCCTTTGAGGAAAGACGTTGAGGTGATTTTCATGTAGCTATATAGTTAGCAATATATGAAAACCAAGGAGATTTAGTAGATATTACAAAAAGATGCTCATTAGGAAAATTATCATTAACAGGAACTAATTCACCTTCATTATGAATCTTGGAAAGAAAGTATGCAACTACATTCTCTTTTCCAGGTCTATCTAGTATAGTGATATTAAATTATTATAATAAAAGAAGCCACCCATTGACCCTTCCATTAGTAATTGGTTTGTTCATTAAGTATCTAATGGTTGAGTGATCAATGTTGATGAAGATATCATATCCTTTATTTTAGAGCCTAAATTTGTTGATGGCATGCACTATTGCAAGGAATTCCTTTTCTGTAACTGTATAATTCAATTCACGAGGTGTCATGTTTTTACTCACAAATAAATGGCATAAGATACTTTATTTTTATTTTTTCCTAGCATTGCTCCTAAATATGTGTCAGAGGCATCTGTAGATATATGAAATGGGAGGGACCAATTTGTCCCTCTTAAAACAGGAGCTACAAAAAATTTCTCTTTCAAAGTTCCAAATGTAGTTTGGAAAGGAATATTCCAAAAAAAATCACTATCTTTAGTAAGAAGTTAGAATAATGGAGATGTAATTTTTTTGAAATTTTCAATGAATCGTCTATAGTAACCAACATGTCCTAAGAAACTCCTAACATTTTTTTGGGTCTTTGGCACTGGAAGATTGGAAATGAATTCTATCTTTGTTAGATCCACTTGTATACATGAAAAATACACATAGTGACTCAAAACAATTCCTTCAGTTTGTAACATAAAACATTTCTCATTACTTAATGCCAAATTAGTTTATTTACACTTGATTTAAACCTTTTCTAAATTGTTTAATTCTTCCTTGAAAGTATTTTCATAAACAACGAAATCGTTCATATATACTTCTACACAATCATGGATTAGGTCAGAAAAGATACCTAGGACAACGCATTAAAAAGTTGCAAGTGAATTATAGAAACCAAAAGGTAGTACTCTATAGGCATGCGTCCCCCATGGACATCTGAATGTTGTTTTTTCTTGATCCTCTAGAGCTATTTGTATTTGGTTATAACCATTAAATCCATCCAAAAAGGAAAAGTGTCTTTTACTTGCTAGTGTGTCTAAGATCGGATCTATAAAAGGTAGAGAAAAATGAACTTTTAAGGTGACTTTACTCAATTCCCTATAATCCACTCAAACACACAATTTTTCATTTTTATTAGGAACAATCACTAGTGGAGATACCCATTGATTGTCATAAATTGGATATATAAAATTAGCATTATGTAGATTCTACAGTTCATATTTCACAATTTCTTTCAAGAGTGGGTTCACACATCTTTGGGGTTTCTAGATAGGCTTGGAATTATACTCTATATAAATATGATGAATACATGTATTAGGGTGGATTACACGCATATTGGTGTATTCTCATGTGAATGCACCAGAATGTTTCTATAGTGTTTTGATTAATTGTTATTTTTGAAATTCTTCAAGTTTAGAATTGATATTTAGAATTTTTCATTGAAAAAATTCAACCACATTACTTGTTTCTAATATTGATTTGACAGAAGACGTTGAACCTAAAATTGTTGATAAAGTATCCATAGTACAATTTTATTGAAAATATTTGTACAAGATATGTTTATGATTAAAAGAATGTTTCCCCCCATGATATTGAGTAAAATATGAATTATTAATAAGACCGATGATTTGATTTTCCTTGATATCATTCTTTAGATTCATAACTTGGTCAATAGTTAAAATAGGTTGTATTATTTCTTCATTATCATTTGTATCTTGAAATCATTGTGTAAATTCTAATTCAGTTAAAACATTAGTAGGTCGATATAAATTGAATTTCTTAACTGAATCCCCATGTTCAATTGTCATGTCCCTTGATCTACAATTCATAAAAGCATCATATGTAGCTAACCAAGGCCTCACTTATACTAATGGGTCCACATCCAAGTTAGATTTCGGTTGTAAAACCATGAAATCTACAGGGTACTCCCAAGAATCCAAGGAGACTTATATCCTCTAATACACCTTCTGGTTTTATTATAGATATATCATCTAATTGTAAAATTGTGGATGTATTACAGAGATTAGACAATTGCAATTCATCCATGGTACCTTTTGTCATTACATTTATTGTTTCTCCTAGATCTATTAATGTGTTTTCTATTGCAACATTATTGATATGAATTTTTACAATGGAGCTATCGAGATCAACATATTTTTTCATATAGATTTTAGCCAACATGAGGTCTACCAGTTTACCAATAACTTCCACTATTTGTGGGTTTTTATTTTTCCTTCATGTTTTCTTTATACACAATTCCCTTACTATATTAGCATAAATTGGAATGTCTTTAATTTCCCGCAATAATGGAATTTTGATACAAACATTCTTTAACTCATCTAATAAATCATATCCTAATTGAGTTATTTTCTTTTCTAATGCCAACCTTTCTGGGAAAGGTGGAGTATTGGATCGTTGTGCTTGATTTATTAAATATTAAGAAGTTTGATTTGTTCGATTAGTACTATATTTATTGTTTGTTTGATTAGGAGTTTCCTCCTCTATTGGTTTTTCAACAATAATAGGTGCATCTTGATGAAGTAAGTTTGTTCTACTTATCGAAATTACAAAGTTAGTTATCATTGATGTCAACCCTAGGTGTCAGCCCTAGAAGAAGTCTAAGAAATAGGTGTATTTGGATAAGTCTCCAAAGTGGTCCCCTTATGGCATAGTTCCAAGCATGACCCCCATGGGAATAAGCTTTGAAGAATTCTACAAGAAGCCCAAGAAATATGGTTAAGTGGTTAAGAATCCCTAGAGGTGTGGTCATGAACCACGAAGTTGTTTGAATAAAAAGAGTGTAAAGGACAATTTGAATTCATGCAAAATCATTGTAGATATATAGTCCTCATTGTGTAATTTCCAATGGTAGGTGGTATGACACGTGGTTCATCATGGTTGAGAAGTTATTCCCTCTTACAGATGAATCCCTGAAAGTAAATGAAGAAGCATCGGATCTAAGGAAAAAAAGTTACAAAAGTGTTGCAAACAATAAGTTAAAATTTGGACCCATTCCAATGAATATTAAAATAAATATTAAGGATATTATTGGTAAAGTCGGACCCAATGAAATAATCATTAAAAATTTAATTTAATTTAATTTGAGTCAAGTCAGCCCTAAAAATAGGGTGTCGGATATAGTATAAATAAGGAACCTAGGAGTCCATTTGTCACATCAACTCAAATGATTTTTATTTGAGGTAACCAAGGATATCTAAGGTGAATTTTAGAGGGAAGATGAAGTGAAGAAGGTAGAAATTGTAACGGAGGACGAAGTCTTGTGATGATTTGTTTTAAGGTATGTTATTTAAATGCCAACTTACCATTTTCGCTATAGCTTATTTTCTAGAATGGTTAAGATAGAGAAACATGGAGGTTGTTGAGAATACATATCAAGGTACTTGTGGTAAACATTTCATCTTCTGGGTCATTGTACTTTTGGAGATACACTCTGTGGAAGATATGGTTTTTGACTAGTCTTGAAACTAGTCTCAAACAGGTGTTCCAGGTAAAATAGTCATAACTTATTCATATAGGATCCAAATTATATGGGACCCATTTCAGTGGAAACAAACATTCTTTAGTATTTTTTAGAATCATATATAAAATATGACCGTGTGGCATGCTGTACAAGTTCACTCTCCAGAATAGGCAAAAATTCAAGAAGGTTTTCCAAATTCTCTATAACTTATGTTATGAGAAGATTTAGACCCTGGAATTTTGAGGTGGAGAAAGATATCAAAGTATATGTGGTTAAAATTCCACACATTGGCTCACAATTTGTTTGGAGATATGCTCTATGGAAGTCAGAGTTCCTAAATGGTCCTGAAATATGTTTTAAACAAGTCAGCTTGGAATTTTTTCCATAACTTATTTTCTGGGACTTTCCAGACTATGAAATTTTCAGAGGTCTGAAAATACATATAGAAGTATCTCGGATAGAAATTTTAGAATCAGAAATGGAAAATTTAGCTCGTGGTGAATCTTACAATTTTGTTGATTTGAAGTATGTTATGGATTTTTTGGTACATGTTGAAGGCATATCTTTGGCATGTAGTTTGATGTATGTCATGGATATTTTGGTACATGTTTGAGCCATATTGTAGCATCCCCAACAACCAACTGGTCTATGCCAACTAAAAATTTGAATTTTGAAACCAAATTAAAACATACAAATATTCTCCAAATACACATATTCATACAGAATAATAATAAAAATACACATGCAACATACACAGTAAAAACCCATAAAAATAAATGCATAAATAATTATGTAGAACGTAATTTAAAATATAACTGACACTTATCTTGGTAAAAATATCACCAACTGTGTGCAGACCTTCCATATTCCTCCCATACTTAGACCACACTGCTCAAAACTCTCAGCAATGGGTCACCCCCGAGCTGAGACTAAACTCCACCCGGGTAAAGGAATTCCCAACCAAGATGATGTATCTCAGACAACAGGAAACACTTCATCGTAGGTGTCAACTCAAACTAACAAACTACAATCCCTCATTCCCCACATGTATGTCCCACCCCAGGAAGTGTGCCCCTTCTCTGCTCAATATTCCCTCGGCTTCCCCACTTGCTTTTGGGGCTTCGGAAACAAGCCGGACATGAAGTCTCAGAGCCCTATAGTTGCAGTTTGGAACCTTCAGGAAATCAACTCCCAACAATTCTCTCACCATGAGATAATTGCTCATGGGTCTGACAACCCACTTCTTCAGTCCAACTCCTAAGCTAACCAGGTACAAGTATAGGTACAGTGACTGTAATAGGAAGGTACAGAGGACAAGTGAATGAGTGAGTGAATGATGGTGGAATAATAGGAAATGAACTAAGTCCAAAATATATGTATGCATGTTCCCAACTTGACACTTGTCATGTTGAGAACTACCTTGGCCCACTTGTCCCTATCCTTAGAACTTAGGATAAAATAATTATCCATACTTTATACTTTAAGGAATATTAATATAATATTCCTTTTGGATTAAGCTCCCTATCTTATCCCATTATCCTTAACTATTATCCCCCTTTCCTTATCTAGTGGATTTTATCCCCCCATACTCTTTTACATGGTTGTTCTGCCAAAATGATGTGTTTTTCATTAACATTTGCATGTGATTTACATTTATAATACAAACATACTATCATTTTTTAATCTAGGCTCACCAACCTCCAAAACGTGAACATATACACAAAGGCTCTTTGGCCTCAAGATCATGCACTTAAGTTGTTGTGTGTTGTATCATAGGATGTGCACCACTTCTTATTTTAGTGTGTAGTACATATGTGCGGTATATTATGGAAGGTGCTTACAAAACTAATTCTAAGACTTGATACAAATACATCACCATATTATATACATATGTATATTTATAGTTGGGTTCGGCCTAGGGGTATTACTTTCCCCTCCCCCTTATTTATGCACTGTCCTCAGTGCAATATATACACATATACAACCAAATTTTCAAAAAATCTCAAAAATATGTGGATATTATGCACGCATAGCATCTCCGTGCTCCCAAGTTTCATCTTCGGGAATGTACCAGGTCCATTAGACCTTTACTAGATCTATGGCTCGATTATGAAATTGTTTAATCTTCTAGTCCAATATGCACATTGAATGCACTCAAAAGGCGCCTTCTTGCTCCACCTGAATCACATTCCAATCAATGACATGATTAGCATCAAGTATATACTTTTTTAGCAATGATACATGTAATACATTATGAATATACATTGATACAAGAAAGGAAAGCATGTATGCTATAGGTCCAATCCTCTCTAGGATTTCAAACGGACCACATTAATGAGCTGCCAACTTTGAACAATTTCTCAACTTTAGGGAATTTTTGTTGGCCTTTACTTTCAATAATACACAGTCACCCAATTTAAATTTCCTTTGATTTTTTCCCTTATGAACATAGTTTTTCTCCCTATCTTGGGCAACCTTTAAATTTCGTTTTATTTTCATCATTTTCTCTTCCATTTCCTTGAATAATTCTGGCCCAACCACTTCTCTATCTATTGGATTGTCCCAACTTACCAATGTGTTGCACTTTATTCCATAAAGTGTCTCAAATGGGATCATCTTTAGAGATACTTGGTACCCATTGTTATAATCAAAGTCTACCAAGTGTAGGAAGTCTTCCCAATTTGATGGTTTATCCATCACATACATCCTCAACATATCCTCAATCACTTGATTCGCCTTCTTTGTCTGCCCATCTGACTCTAGATGATAAGTTGTGCTAAAATTCAAATTTGTTCAAAATCCCTTGAATATTTTTTTCCAAAAATTTGATGTAAATTTTGGATCTTTGTCAGACACAATTGTCTTTGGTATACCATGTAGTCGAGCAATTTCTCTCATATAAATATTAGCAATGTGATCTAGACCCCCCTTCTCCCCTCAGGGTTGTGCGACCTCCCAGTCTAGGATCTTCAATAACTAAGTTGGATTAGCTCTTCGGGTCCCTACTGGAACCTCCATGAAACGAATCCATAGGTCCTTGCACAAAACCTCACCCACACGCACTACCACCGGGTGAAATTTTCATCCACGTGATCATTGGTTGTGACCACATTCCTATCCAAAAGGCACTTCGCAATCTTGGACTTGTAGATTTTAGGAAAACGAGACAAAGGAGATAGTATGATACCATCAAGTGGTATCAGAGCTGAATTTTTGTTTGCAGATAGCGGACAAAGGAGATAAAGGAGATAGTCTGATACCATCAAGAGGTATCAGGGTTGATTTCGTTTGTAGATTTCAGGTGAAGGAGATAAAGAAGATGGTCTAACTACATCAAGTAGTATCAAGAGCTGAATTGTGTCTACATATTGTAGGCAAAGGTGAGAAGGTGAATAGAGATAACATGATGACATCAAATGGTATCAAAAGCTGAAGTTTTCCTATAGACAGCAGGTGAAGGAGGAGATAGAGTATTGATTCTCTATAAAGAGTGTTGCGAGGTGTGCAACAAATGGTAGATACCCAGGAGGGTTGAACACAAAAAATATGGCTACTGAAGGCCATAAGTGTGGTCGAAGAGAAGACCACAAGAAGAAAAGTAAAGCATAAATTGACAAGGATCTCATTGAGATAAGAGCAATAATGGAACAATTGACATTGAATATGAAGGAAGAGACAAAGGTACATTGTAGGTACGAATGGCCTCTGAACATGAAGGTAAAGTGGCATGTTCAAAAGTTGTTGGCCAGAAAGCAGCAACAAGAGTTGAGGAGGTGGCTAAGGGAAGTTGAAAACCTCAGTGACATAGAGGAGAAAGTGATTCACATTTGTGAACCAATATTGGGAGGAACCTTAGTGATGAGGAGGAGGTGAGATCAGTTAAAGGTATCATAAACTGCTAGGAGGGAAGAGATGAATTTTCATATTTCCAGGGGGGCAATGAGATGAGATCAATTGAGGATCTCATAGACTGCCGGGAGGGAAGTGATAGAAGTTGAAGTTGCCAGGTGGGAAATGGAGAGAGATCATGTGATCTCATAGATTTCTAGGAGGGCAGAACAGAAATCCCATATTCCCAGGTGGAAAAGGGAGAAGAGAGGAGACTATCTGAAAGTCTCATGAACTCAGCTGAGAGTTCATATCAGCAAGGAGTGTTAATGAAAGAAGATCAGAGGTGTGTTGTGATCATTGGGGGAATTCAAATATTCCTTCCAAATAGTCCAGCAAAGGCTAATACAAGCGTTACCCATGAGGAGGTAGTGCAACAAGAATCCAAGAAAGAGGCCATGGAGCCAAATGCTTTTAAATTTAAACATGTTTGTGATGAAGGTACAACAGAGGAAAGACAGCCAGAAAAGACTGTCAAATAGGAGGAGAAGGAGAAGACACAGATGTCTATCCCAGTAGAAAAAGAGGAGCATTCAACAGAATTTCTCAAAATTTTCATCCAGGAGGCTGAACGAGATATGACTACAGCATTGGGGTCTGTAGCAGAAGAGGAAGCAAACAGCATAGACTTTGTTGATCTATATGAAGAAATGGAAGCCTTAGAGAGAAGGGTGATAGTGAAAATCATGCACATCCAAAAGGATAAGTTGTAAATAGGTGGAGGATCATACCAGCCTGGGGAGCAACTGGAGGAAGCTGAAGATATGACAACAAGGGAGATGACAAAAGTCAATCTGTTAGAGGAAGAAGTGAGCAGCAACTCAGTGATAAGACTACAGAATTGGAATCTTCAGTAGGGTGGCAAGTTAATGCCACAGGAGATGAAGATAATATGAAGGATCAGAGTGATCAGATTGGTAGAAAGGAGAAAGATCACACATTTCAATGTGGCTAGGAGATGGAGGAGGAAGAGAATTCAATGGAATTGCTCAAAAATTTTAGCCAGAGAGATGAACATGGGGCAGCTACAGAATTGGAATCTACAGTGGGAGGAGATGAGCGTTCTGAAGAATGGCTCGAAAATTTCAGCCAGGAAGATGAGCAAGAGATAACTGTATAAGATGAACCTACAATAGAGGAGGAAGCAACAGATAGCATGGATCTTGTTGATCTGTGTGAATAACCAGAGTCCATAGAGAGAAGGGTAGATATGCAAAGTCATCTTATCCAACAAGTTAAGTTGGAAATTGATGGAGAGAAGATGCAACAGAGAAGACTATAGGAGGAAAGCCAACCAGTGGACCAGTTGGACAAAGAAATGGAGGAGATAAATAGATTGATGCTAGAACCAGCACAAGAAGCAGTCACCAGAAAATTATAGGACAGAAGAAAACCTACAGGAGTAGCAGGGAAAAATAAGCAGCAAGGAAAAAGGAGAAGATGAACAACTCCAAGACAAAGTATCAGACCCTGGAGGATATCAACAACATAGCAGAGGGAGACATGAGCAGGAGCTCATGATTTTCCCCCATGGAGTATGATGCAGGAGCATCGTCAGCGTGCTCACGTGGAGGGACAACTCAGTGCCATCATGCGCTTTTTTTTAAATTAATTGGAATATAAAAGCTGGCATTTTCTATAGATCTGTTTTGAACGGATGATTGAAGAAGAGAGAAATGCTCGAAAACTAAATGATTGTGAGAGGTATAGGAGTTTCACTCTTATTCTTGATTGTAACGGAGCTTGAGTAGTTGTTAGTTGTTACTTCGCTAGGAGAGTAGTTGGAGGGAACCCTAGGAACCTTCCTGTATATGTAGATGCATGGCATGCCCAAATGAGGTTGCTAGAGGAGTATTGTTATCGAATAGGAAGTAGAATAGTTCTTAGAGAGATCTTGAGAGAGATGATACTATGTTATAGTCCAACCTGCAAATATTGTAATCATACATTCATCTTAATAGAAAGAAAGCAATTTTTTCTGCATATGAAATTTATGTGTGTTAATGTGTATCGAATGAATGTTATGTGTGTGTGTGTTTACGAATGTTGTAAATGCATGTTAGAATCCATCTACAGGTATAGATAGAATTATCTATCTGTGATTTTTCTGGAATTTTTTATGGGTTATTTAGGATGTGCAAGGAGTGCACAACAAAATGTTTAAAGTTCTGTATCTAGCGCAAAGAGTGTGTATCTAAATCTCAAATCAAGTTCAGAGGAGAAATTGCCAGGAGGGAACACTAGGATAGTTTGTAGACTCAAAAGGGGAGCCTCAAGGTTACTGAACACCTTGGAGAAGAAATATTGTGTAGAGGAAGAACGGAGAAAGAAGAATTGTTGAAGGTTATGTAGAGATTTGTCAGGAGGGCATCACGAAAGTGCAAGGCGTACACAAAGTGAAATTTTTTTTGAGTTATGAGAATATAAGTGTCAAGGAGGAGACACCCACAGAGTTTTTGAACCCCTTGTAAGCTTAGGAAGGAGTGCTTGAGTGTAAGTTTCCAAGAGGGAACTTATATCCCTTCAAGGAGAAAAAGGGACAGAGACCTTTGAGGTCCAAGTAGTTGAAGCTCAAGGTGATACAGATTTTTTGAATACTCTAGAGGAAGACCTGTGCAAGGAATGCACAAGGCCAACACTCAGATGCAGTGTTGAAAGAAAACCATCAGGAGGCCGGTCAAAGCGCAAGGAGTATGCATAGAGGAAAACTTGTTTCAAGTTCGAAAGACCAAGAGATCGAGCATTGAACATGCCAGGAGGGCACCAGAAAGTCTTTTGAAAGACATAGAGAGGTAGAATCTCTTTGGAGATCTGAGCCAGTTCAAAATCTTAGAAGAGATAGTGCAAAGAGTGAAAAAGAGTCAGACTTATTCCAAGTCCCAAAGCTCAGGAGGAGAAGCACTGATGAAACTCAAAGTATTCGATTTCATGGTAGAAGGTTCAAAGGCCAAAACCTTTGAACACTTACAAATTTATTCCAAGTTGGGAGAAAGTACAAGCTCAGGAGGAGGAGCGACAATGGTTGTTGGATTCGAGAAATGTGAATAATATGGACCATTGGATTAGAGTCTAGACAGGAGGAACGAGCACACATAGGAGAGGAACAAATCCCATCCATTGGATTTGAGCACGTGGACCAACATTCATTGGATATAGAGGTAAGGTGCATGCACATTAATATTTTAAAAGTGCATAGGAGAACGGACTCACGAAGTCCCGAAGTTCTGAAGCAGTCGGAACCATCCATCGCCAAGGGGACAGGTGGAAGCAAATCTGAGAGTTTGAGAACTCGTACCTTGGAATATTTACAAAGAGAAAAGTGTAAAACTCGTGAACTCCGAAGAGTGGGGTTGATCCTAGTTGTTGGTGCTGGGAAGGACACGTGGCAACAGATAAGAAGAATCGTGAATTGGGAGAATTGCATCAAGCAGTTAGAAAATATCGCAAAGAAGATTTCAGTCGTTGGTTGTGGATCATTGAGAATCGTTGATCTGATCTAAGGATTTCATGGGATCGGACTTCATAAAAATCGCGAGGAGTGGAGCATCAACTCTGTGAAGCATGAAGATTGATATGAACTATTGGTTCTGAGAGAGTGTGGATCGTCGATCCAACACAAGAAGAAGTTCCCACATCAGAATTCGTAAGAAAGGAAGTGAGCTATCTTCGAGAGACATGAAGGGAGAAGTCCTGAAGCGCTCGGTAGTTGGGCCCTTAGTCATATCCCAACATCATAATCGAAGGGGCTAGAGGAGAGGATCTAGTACCCACGAGATTTTAATTTCACGAATCGGGAATCGGGAGAACCAACAGAGGCTCACATAAAAGTACCCGAAGTCCGATATCATGAAGCACCTTTTGGATAGGCATGTGGTCACATTCGATGATCACATGGAGGAAAATTGCACCCGGTGCTAGTGTGAGTGAGTGAGGTTTCATGTAAGGACCCGTGGATTCATTTTGTGGAGGTTCCAGCATGGACCCGAAGAGATAATTCAGCTCAGTTATTAAATATCCTAGATAGGGAGGTCACATAGCCCCGAGGGGAGAAGGGGGTTCTACATCACAATGTTGGATGCCTTGTGAGTGAGCTTTAATGGAATAAAATGGGCATCTTTAGTAAGCTTATCCACCACTACCATGATAGAATCATGTTGCTTGTTTGTTCTGGTAATTTTGGTGATATTGTTACAACTTCCCATTTCCACTCAAAAATGGGAAATAGTTGTAGAAAACCAACTGGATATCTATGCTCAGCCTTGACCTTTTGATACTCCAAACATTTGGCAATAAAATAAACTTCTTTCTTCATGCTTGACCAATAATATTGGCTCTTGACAGTTGCAATAGTTTTTCGATAACCTAGGTGTCCAACATAAGGTACATTATTCATTTCTCTCAATATCATATTTTCAATTCCTGGGAATTTGGTACATAAATTATGCCACTATACATGAGAATTTCATCATTTTCTAGCTTATAATCTTCAATTTTTTGTTGCAAAATACATTGTTGTAATTTTGTTATTATGTCCATGTATTGCAAATCTGATTTTGCAGCCTCTAATATTTTGTCTTTCAAATCTGATTGGTACATTCTAATGGTTTTAGAATGCAACTCATTCATCCTTCTGATAAGTGCATCAACCACCTTGTTCTCTTTCCCTTTATATGATTTATATCAAAGTCGTATTCATTAAGAAATTTTAGCCACCTTTCTTGCCTGGAATTTAGAGTTGGTTGTCCAAATAAATATTTCAGACCACTATGGTTTGTCCTCAACTCGAATATTTTCCCCATGAGGTAGTGCCTCCATATATTCAAGGCATGCACTATGGCTACCAACTCCAAATCATGAGTAGCATG
>JZKD02S2305364.1:20906-33543 GCA_000966675.3 Picea glauca
GAAATGTTGAAATGATGGTTAGAGAGAGACCCCCTAAGCATAACCTTAGCCTCCCAACCCTTTTCAACCTTGTCTAACCCCTTTTCCAACCTCCACACTCAAAAGTTGTGCCCCCTAGGGGGATTGACGTTTTTCACTTTTTAATTTAATTGTGACTTGAGTGTGGCCCTCTCTCCTTTTCTTTCACTTCATTTAACCTCCTTATCATCCCTAGTAGTGATCCTTATCACTCCACCTCACCCATACTTGAGTTTGGGTTGATTTTTGACCAAAGGGAGCGCTCTCCAAGAGAGTTACGCCCTCCTTTTTCCCTCTCCAATAAAAGTTACGTTTTTTTTTTATTTGAGATGGACTCTTCACCTTACTTTAGCACGGATCCCATGCTTCTCCATGAGCCTTTGTGTGATCCCAACACCTCACATCTATTCCTCACCTCTCATCTCTTCTCCTCATCTCAAGAGGTGTGCCCTCCAAGAGTGGTGTGCTCTCCCTCACCTTGAAACTCAACAAATAATTATTTAAAAAATTATTTGAGGCTTTTCACATCCCATGGCACAAATCCCACACTTCCTAAATGCCATTAGATATATCTAATTTATTTTTCTATTTTTCTACACTCTAGATCTACTGTGCAAGCCCTAGGAAGTGCACCCTAGCCTAGAGATCTACTCTATTGCTTGGTGGTGGACACTTGGCTTAGATCCAAGAGGGGTAGGTTTGCCTCTCCAAGTATAAATGGATCTCTTTTCCCTCTCCCAACACACCATATCTTGAGCTATTGTTATGCTACTTGATTTCTCTCTCTCTCTCTTGTCATTTCATTCTAGCTCTTAGGGTTTGGAGTGTTCCTCTCCAAGATCTACTTCTTTTGGTAATAAGATTCAAGAAGCTTTGGAGGACAACAAGAAGGGTAATGCGTATGCTTGCTTCTCTTATGCAAATGGAGGTAACATTGTTTGATTTTCTTTCATGGTTCATGCAACCCTAGATCTTGGATAAAGTGTTATCTAGGTAGGTTAGATGGTGCATATGCCTATTTTTCCTATAGATCTTGATGTATAACATAAATTGAAGTGTCGTTTATGATTGTTGCATCAACATTTTATTTAGCATATGCTTGATATTGGAGGAAGATTGCAGGTTCACTTTCAAAGTCTCATTGGGAAAACCTTTTAGAAGGGAAGGGTCTCTTGAGGCTTCTCATACTTCAGCCATCTTTATATATTACTTTGCTCTATTATTTGATGTACATCCATCTCATTTTCAGCTAGCATATATTGGTTTAGATAGGTCAAAAATACTTTAAAATCTATATCTTGTATTATGGAAATTTCTTGTCCCAAAAGGGCAAGGGTTTCCTTAACCTTGTTTGGTTGTGTGTAGCCATCCTAGCAAGAAGACCTTGTTGTTTTAACAGGTATATCAGAACTGATAGGAGGCTATTGGCTGCCCCCAAAGAGACACACACAACACTCAAAAACCTCTTGGGGGAGTTTGGTCGCTATCTCTTACCTCTCTAGTCTTTTTCTAGCTTAAGAAGTGTTTTTTTCTTCTTGATTTGCTTGTTTAGTTGAGCTTGAGGTGTAAGAAGGGAAGTGGTACGGCCTCCCCTCTTCTTCAAGCTTGTTGGGTAGCTAAGACGTGGGTAGAACTAGTCTCTTTCCCTTTAATTTTTTTGAGTTTTCTTCTAGCTTTTCCGCAAGGTTTAGAAGGTGAGGGCACCTTCTCAACCTTGCATGGGTACTTGTTTGCTTGTTAGCTTGTAGCTTAGTTTGCTGTTAAGTTCACTTTCCTCCTTGTTCATATCTTGCTAAGTTATCCTAATAATGAGATCTAAGAACACTCTAATAAACTAAGACAAGATAACTAATAACCTACCTAGTTGGGTGAGGAACCCCCAAAGAGGTAAGGATAAGTGTTAAATTTTTATTTTCTCATGTGATGTGATTGATCTAAATGATTTAATGTCTTAAATGTTTACATATTGGATCTGATCTCATATCTTAAGCCCATTGGGCAACACACTCAATAATTTCTTTTGATCTTGCTTAGTTTATTTTGTTTCAAGCTCTTAATCTTTCTTAAGCACATATCTTACTTTCATGCTTAATGTCTCTTATGGTGCTTAACTTATAAGGTGGTTATCTTGTTCATTGTTTATATCCATTGGTAGCCACGTCTTGGGCTTGTAACTTGATGAATAGTTAACTTGGAAAACACACTTAAATTTTCTTCCTTCATTTCATAAGGCAAGTTGTTCTTGCCATTCGATCTATTGTCTCTAATCAAACTAATGTGATGTGCATGTGATAAATCTATCTATCTCTTTCAGCCATTGAATCTTCATTTGCTTCTTATGTGTTGATATATTTCATTGTTAAAGTTTAAGCAACACATTTTTGAGCAAGTTCAGTTTCGGCCATCTCATTATTTTGCACTTTAAAAGTACCTTAAAACTTTCAAAACACTATTTTAATCACCTAAAATTCTACCTAACTGTTATATATACTTAATAGACTATTTTAGGGTACCTTAGACCACCATCTCCACTATCTAAAACGGGTTTGAGGAAAACAACGGAGGGTAGTGGCAGGGGACTGTCCCGTGGCACTCCAGGTGGGTGTCCTCTCCGGGAAGTACTCTTATTGTCAGGGCTGATCGTGGAAGCTAGGGTGGGCCTCGTTGCCTTACTATCTTGAGCACCCGGCAGTTATTTGGCAATAGGAGGAGGCGGCTTTGGTGAAAGCTAATAAAATTTGTAAATCTTAAGAAAAACCTAATTATTAAACCCTTGGCCAAATCTAATAATACTTGGTGGGCTTAATAATAAAGAGTGTAGATTGTCTTCAATATCTTCATAATAATTGTGCCCAACTCTTTCAAATCTTTGAAATTATGTTGATGAAGTAATTTGTTGATGATAATCTTGTGCAAATGATGATATGATTTGATGCTTTGATCTTCTATATCCTGCACACATTGAACAAATACTTGGTTAGATTGTTGTTGTCATCTATCATTCTTTTAATTGTAAATCTTGTAAATAAATGTACATGGTATTCTTTTATTGAGTTATTCTTTTGTAAGATTGTAACTTGTAAATCTTTTGTAATTAACAACCCTTGAACATAGTTGACCCCTTGCCCAATTTCTAGGCACTAGTCTTAGTTGACCTAGGGAAAGGACTTGCTTGTCATGCTAACCCTTGCATATTGCATGGTTGTCTTAGCATCTTAGGATTAGAATCCCCTCTAACCTTGATAAATTAAAATTAACTCCTAGAACCTAACTCTAACACATCTAGCAACTAAGGTCTACCCCCTTTGGCTTCCCTAGGAGTAAGCCTAGACGGAAGAGGTTCCGGTCAAAGTGACAGCGTGGGTTGTGAACCTAGGCATTGTGCCTCCAAGGACACACTAAGTGAGCCGGACTTAGCTCACGTTTGCAAGTGTATTAGGACGACAACAACCCCAAATTTGACACAAGGACATAGCCTCTAGTAAGGCCAAGTGTGACCCCACAGCACAAGTGGAAGGTAGGCACTGGTCTTATCCATCCTTTCCCCAACCATAAAAAATCTTTCAAAATCAGTTTATTTTTCTTGTTTAAGTTATCTAAGGTTTGACTTGCAATTATTTTGATCTAGATTGCATTTTTCGAGTTCATTAGGCTAACGATTTGCATATTCTAGCTAGGTGAACTTGTTTTCATTGGAAATCGCTACTCTTATGGTTTATTTCTAAAGTCGGTTTGCTACATTTTCTCTTGGTCTGACATAATAACATCATTAAAAGAAAATTGATCTAGATCTTAAGGGTTTGAATTTACGTAAGTTGATAGATATAGCATCTAAATTTCATGAAGGACTAAGCGATGCCCTATCTCAATGAACGATTTGATGATTAAGTCTTTTACATAAGTGTTTTGTGGCTAGAATGATTTATGAGCTAGAAGGTTTAATTAGATCTAGCATGCTTAAACTATAAATCTGAAGTAGATCTGACATTGTTACATCTTCATGAGTTAGATAGATGTTGTAACGTACCCAACCTGCTTAAAACAGAATTAAAAACGCCCCATACATATTAAATAAACCAAGGGGCGACAAGCCCATAATTTTCTCATGCAACTAACGACATATATTAAAAACATGAATGCAAGTAAACACAACAACATTCCAGTGTTCATCTTTACACAGTGAAATCATCATAATAAACATGATAAAATATAACATAAAACTTATCTTTAATTAGATGAACCAACTAGTTGCGTACGAAGGGATGTTCCTCCTAGCCATAGGCTTGTTGTTCGTTTTCTCTCTACAGCAAGCGACCCCCAATCTAAGGCTAAGGCTATGAGTCTACAAGGAGGTCCAACTCTCTTGTCCACTATCCACACGCTCAGCAACCCAATTCCCAGGTTTCTACTCCAACAACGATTCCAATTTGCCAGCTCTCTTTCCCTTCATCCTGCACAACCCAAGGAATGGGATCTCCCTTCTCTGCCATCCAGTCCCTTGGGCCTTCCCACTTTCTTCCAGGGCTCCAGTGCACACAGTTGGCCATGAAATATCACAGCTAGGGACTCCAAGAATTCTCAACTATTCTTTCAGAGTGCTCACAACAACCTTCTCAAGGCTCTTGAACCATTTCCTTAACAAGAAATGCAATAATAAACACACAATGTTATGACCCAATGGGGGCATATATGGGGTTAAATGTATATATGTTACGTAGACCCAAGGAGAGATAGAATTCACAAGGAATGATAGACAAATATATATATAATGGATAAGAATGAATAGTAAGATGATTACAAATGAGAATGAGGGCTCACTTATATACCCACGCAGGGGTGCCCATAACCAATAGTCATTTCCTTTGAGACATGTCCTTTCATTATTAATAATAATTATTTATTAATTATCATTTAAATGTTATGTTATTAATATCTATTTTATCTGTATATTTATGTTCATAACATTGCCTTCCCCTTCAAAATGCTTTGTCCTCAAAGCACTGGTAACGACGGGTGTAACTAGCGAAAATGCTCAGATTCCAAAACCTAAGGCATCACATTCGATTATAAAGGGTTTCGAAAAGTCAAGTGTAGCTAACACGAGGGTTGTGGACATAATTTTCTTTAAATTTTCAAAACAATTTTCAGATTCTTCGTTCCATTGAAAGGAATTTTTCTTTAGGAGATTTATTAGGAGTCAGTTAGATGAGCATAGTTTTTGACGAATCTTCGATAATATCCTGCCAAGCCTAAAAATCCTTTTAACTTAGATATACTTTTTGGCCTGGGCCATTCTGTAATTGCTTTGATTTTCTTTGGGTCTACCTTGACTCCATTTTTGGACATAATGTGACCGAGATACTCTACTTCCTCCTTGCCAAATGTACATTTTGACATTTTTGCATAGAATTGATTTTTTTCTAGAAGAGATAATACTTGTCCCAAATGATTGATGCATTCCTCCATGTTTTGCTATACACCAGGATGTCGTCAAAGAAGACTAAGGCATATTTTCTCAGGTGTGGATGAAATAGTTCATTCATAGTTGCTTGGAAGGTAGTAGGGCATTAGTTAGCCCAAAAGTCATCACCTTGAATTCGTAGTGTCCTTCGTGAGTCTGGAAAGCGGTCTTGGGTACATATTCTAATCTTACTCTAATCTGGTAATATCCATATCTCAAATCAAGTTTTGAAAAAAATCTAGCTCCATGAAGTTCATCCAACATTTCATCGATGAAAGGAATGGGGGATTTATTCTTGATTGTTATCTTGTTTAACCCTCAATAATCTATGCATAATTTGAAAGAACCATCTTTCTTGCGTACTAATACAACTAGAGCTGCATATGGGCTTCTACTTTTTGTGATAACACCATATTTTAACAAGTCTTGGACTAATCATTCTATTTTTGTTTTATGATGATGGGGGTATCTGTATGGTCTAACTTTGATTGGACTTGATCCTGGTTTAACTTCAATTATATGTTCAATTCTTCTTTGTGGTGGTAATTCCATGGGAAGGTCTTGAAATACCTTCTTGTGTTTTTGAATTACATCTTGGATTTCTGAAGTTCTAGAGTCATCTTGTTCTGATTCTTGTATTTCCATTTGGTGGCATTGGATAAAATAGGCAGTTGCTCCTTTTCGGATCATCTTTTCCATCTGTTGAGATGATACAACTTGTGTTTGGAGAGGTTGAAAACCATATAATTTATACGTTATCCCTTACCACTTGAATTTGATGAAATGTCGTTGATGATCGACTGGGTATGTGCCTAAGGTTTGTAACTATTGGACTCCTAAAACCATGTCTACTTCTCCCAGGGGTATGGTGTAGAGTTCGGATTCCAAATTGAAATCTTGAATTTGGAGTTTCACCTTATGGCATTTTCCTACATTTTCAATTTTCTTACCATCTGCAACCATTACCTTCATGTCTGGAACCGGGTATACAAATAGTTTGAGGTTCCTTGCAACATTGATGTCAAGAAAGTTGTGGGTACTTCCCATGTTGATTAATACTGTGACATTATCTTTTTTGATGTGGTCTTTTAATTTTAGAGTCTGTGGTTGGCTAAAATCTGTGATGGTTGCGAGTGATATTCTTGGTGTGTCGTTACACATGAGGTTTGACAAGTCATTTTGGCTATTTTCCATTTCTTCAGTTGCTGATTCTTTTGAATCTGATTCATCGTTGTTTTCTGCTTCACAAGTATATAATTTTTTTGAATTGTCTTCTATGCAGCACCTGTGTCTTGGGTCCCATTTCTCTCCACAGCGTTTACATTTGCCTTCTTTAATTATTTGGGTATCCAAACTTCTTCTTTTATCTTCTCATAGGTTGGGTGGTATATATTTGTCAGTTTCTGTGCTTGCAGTCTGGGGTATGTTCCTTCTTGAATAAAACTTGTTGAATCTTTATTGGCCTTCTAGTTTTTCTTCTGCTGCTTTTGCCTTGCGTCTTGTTATTTCAACAGTTGTAACCTCATGCAATTTTAACTCATCTTGGATATGTGGCTTGAGACCACCTATGTAAGACTGGAGTAATTGATTATCAAATAATCTAAACATTCGGGTGGCAAGGGCTTCCTATTGGTGCATAAATTCGTCTACATTGCCTTTTTGTTGTACACTGGTGAGTTTTGAGAAAAAATCTTGTTCAGAAATGCCCTGGAATCTTTTAAAAAAAATCATTTTTGAAAGAATTCCAAGTATATGATTGGATTCTTCCTTTCCACCATAGGTACCAATTGTATGCAGTGCCTTCAAGGTACATGGACACATATTTAACCTTTTCTTCGTCGGTTGTAATATTATATATATGGAAATATTTTTCAGTTTTGTTAAACCACGCCACACATTGGTTATCGCCTCCATTGTATTTTGAGAGTTATATTTTGGCTTTGGGAGGATAAATCATTAAGGGTTGATATTGTGATATAGGTTGGGGATTTGATATTGAATTGTAGGGAGGTGGTGGTGGTGATGTGTTAGATGTGCTTGAGTCACTTGGTTGTGGTTGGGTGGCTTGTTGGTGTCCTTGGCCTTTTATCAAATTTAAAAGCTCATTATGCTTTTCTTCCTGATGTTGCTTTATCACAATCGGGCTTTGCTGCAAATCGTCTTTTATTTCTCGTTTTAAGTTTCCCAAACCTCGTTGTAGGTTAACCCCGAGTTCTTGAAAAATATTGTCTTTAAGATCTTGTTTTAGATTATCTATGCATTGTTGCAATTCGATTCCGACTTCCGCTGAAATTTTTTCTTTAAGATTATGGGTCGATTCTTGTTTGATTGCCTCGTTATTGATCCTTATTTCTTCTCTCAACTCATCATTAGTTTTTCGTATTGCCTTTTCGAGTAATTGTCGGGCATTTTTACATTCTTGGTCTATTTTTTCGATTTGGTTCTTTAATTCTGACATCTTCCTGGTATTTGGAGGAGAATACTTCTCCGCAATTTTGACTAGATTAGGATGCCCTTAAATAATCAATCTCTAATATAGAGTTAAAGTTTTAATAACTTTATATGATTGACCTTTATAAAAAAATTAATAATTTATAAATTAATTTTTTTATAAAAGTGGGGCTTTTTGAAATCGTACGACCTTACATCAGAGTTAATAGTCGATGGGGACAAGGGGGACAGGGTTGACCGGCATTGTGGATGTGTGCAGAAACTGTCGAGGGAGTCTGTGGAGAAGCTCTCGGGGAAAACCATGACGGGGAAGTGTGGTCGGGGGCGGACAGGACGGGGTTACAGTCTATGAGGGACGAGGTCACGTGTTGGGTTTGTGGTGGGTTGCAGGGGTTACGGGGAAGGTTTTTACAAGTTGCAGGTGTTGTGACGGGGAAGTGTGGTTGGGGGCAGATGGAATGAAGTTACAGGTCTACGGGGCACAAGGGAGTGTGGTCGGGGGCGGACGGGACGGAGTTAGTCGCGATGTGGGGGCTACGGGGGTTACAGGAAGGGGGTTACACGTTGCGGTGTTGGTCTGAGGTGGGGCTGCGGGAGTTACAGGGGAAGGGTTGAAGTTTACGTAAGGGAGAGGGACGGGTTGAGTGAAGGACTGAAATGGAAACAAGGTTAGGGACAATGAATTTGACGGTGGATGTGGGAACTAGCTCTGATACCACTGTTACGTAGACCCAGGGAAAGATAGAATTCACAAGGAATGATAAACAAATATATATAATGTATATGAATGAATAGTAAGATGATTACAAATAAGAATGAGGGCTCACTTATATACCCACGCAGGGGTGCCCATAACCAATAGTCATGTCCTTTCATTATTAATAATTATTATTTATTAATTATCATTTAATTATTATATTATTAATATCTATTTTATATGTATATTTATGTTCATAACAATATAATATGACCCCAAGGGGGGGCATATATGGGGCTAAATGTACATGTAATGTGTAAATGTATATGCAATAGGGTTGGCCTAATAGTAAAGTGGTCTCATGTGTAGTGTGTAAATAGGTATATATAGAGATCATGTATTCATTATTGAGGACAGGTGAATAATGATGTATGAATGTATTTGGATATGTGGAGGAGGTTCTCCTATTCTTTAAGAAGTTATTGTATAACTTATCTTTGTTATCTATCTTGGAGTTGTGCTCCACACTCACATTGGTGTACATGGTGTGTACTTCTAGTTTATTATGATATTTTAAGCATTTGGAACATAACATTTGGTATCAGAGCATTGATCCTAAGGTTTTGTTGCTTCAAACGAGTCATCTTGGAAGTTTCGCTATAACTTTTTTTCTGAGTAGTTTCGGACTGTGAAATTTTCATAGTATTGAAAGAACACAGCGAAGTAAGCTTGGTAAAAATTTCAGGTTCTGGGTCACTTTACTTTCTGAGATACAACCAGTGGAAGTTAGGGATTTTTACTAGCCCTGAAATCACTCTCAAACGAGTCATTTTGGTAATTGCGCTATAACTTTTGTTTGGTGATGTTTCATACTGTGAAATTTTCAAGATACTGAGAAACATAGCGAATTTCTCCTGGTAAAAATTTCAGAGTTTGGATCATTTTCTGTAATGTCCCTCCTTACTGTTGATATGCATTCCTACTCACTACTGCAAAATTTTAGTGTTTGTTTGGTCTAGGACTTCCGTCAAACAGTTTGCTAACACACCCAAACCCCACTATAATAACCCCCTTTTCACTACTGTTATATTGGGTGAATTTCCGGTTCAAGACTTTTTACAAACACTTCGTTGGCATGCACAAAACCCACTATCACCACCCTTGTTGTTGTTGTTGTACTTCTATGTGGGATTTTGATGTATTTTCATGGGTTTGCTAGTTTAAGGCTTATGTCAAACATTGTTGACGAGGTATAGACCCACTGTAAATCCCTTTTTATGTTGTTGTTGATGTCCTCTGTTTGTTGTTATGGTTTTCTTATTATGGTTTACACATGATATGCATGGTTCGATGCCAAATAGACCTTTTATTGCAGTGATATGAAAAGCAAGGATTACAAGATGGCAATCAATTCAACAAAACACTACCTACAACAGCAAAGAAAACTATTAGATCTAGTCTGATTTTATTTACTCTGACCTGTAACCAACGCTCGGCAACTATGGGAGTACAAATCAGCCTCTCCAATTGAGGTACTACTCTCCCGCAAGGTAGATATGTCCACTACAACAACTCAGCCCCAATTTTACTTCAAACAGGAAGACAATCTCAGCATATACAGTCTGATCTATTAATTTATTATGACCTGTAATAGCAATATGGGCAGCAATATAAGTGTTGTAATAATCTACCCCTGAAGACCACGAACAACAGTTGATTTGACAAGATCTGATGAGGGTAACAGAGAGAGATAATGGTTGTTTGGCTTGTACAGGAAATAAGCTGCAATTACCAAGCTCGAACTCCTGAAGGATACCACATCCTGCCAACAAGGGATCTTGACCCAGCAAGGTAACTCGGTTGCACTAGCAGACTCGGCCTCCTCTCAAAGAATCGACCCCTACAATAGAAGTTATCCCTCCAAAACAAATCAATCTTCTCCAAGACAACTCGGTCCCTTTTGCTGAAGAATATGGCTCCTCAAGAGAAATGGATACTCCAATAGAAGGTACAACCTCTTGCCAAGAGAAAATCGGCCCCCAAGAATGAAATCGGCTACCAAAGAGAGAACCCGGCCTCCCTTTCAAATAACATGTCATATAGATGATGAACTCAACCCGTCCAAGAAGGAATATAGCTCCTAGAAACCCCAATCTGTTGTAAAAATGAATCTTGCCCCTCAACAATGAAATCCAAGTGGAAAACCTGAATGGTTTCCCCACCAAATGGCTAGGGTGGATCTCTCACCACCAAAACCTGATTAGCTAGGGTGAAATCTTTCACCACTGAAACCAATCCACACAAGGGTTTCACTCCAAACCCCAAAGGCTCTGAGAGCTCTTCAAATCAATATCAGAAATAATCATCAACATAAGGAGAAGTAATGAGCCCCTATCTCTTCTTTATACCCCTTTCACCTTTTTTACCCTCAAGTGACTTTTTAATTCATCTTTAATATTTTCTCATAAAATCACTTTATTAATTCAATAAACCTTTTTTCTCCAAAAAGTGATTTATTTTACTTTAAAGCATTTCCGGCCACTGAAAGTTATTTTTTCATCATCTAAACATTTAGAGTTTTTCCTCCCAATTCCAACAAGCTATTACACCAAGGTACCTCTCTTAGATAATTTATTAAAATGGCACCCTTAGTGATGTTGAAATATTGTAACTGCAAAGAGTATTCTATTTATTATTGATGTATTATTCATTAGATCAATCCCCTTTTGTGGATTGATCATGTCAAGCAATGTAAATGACCAAATCCCCTTTTGCGGATTGGTCAAACCCTAATTGTAATATGTTAAATGAGAAGTCGGGCCACAAAATATATTAAAGTGGTTATAACCACCCAGAATGAGAAGTCGGCCCTGCCAGTGAAAAGCCACCTCAGTTTAGCACCTGCCAGATTGTATAAATAAGAGAGGCCAGCGCCTCATTTGTTCACACACTCACTTGTTCATCAGAGCGCAAGTTTGGAGCTGCAGTTGGAGAAGAAGGAAGAGAGAGAGAGGCGCATACTTGGGAGAGGAATTTCTATATTGTTTGGTTTATTCTCTTGGCATTGTATTGGCTATCTATATTAAGGAAGTTTTTGTTGGGTTTTCTCCCCCATGAGGGTCTCCCAGGATAAATGATGTGTCTCTTGTGATTGTGTATTTCTCAATGATCCTATCTATGCTATGGTTATCTAGTGAATTAAAAAGAAACCTAATAATAGATTAAACTCTAACATCGTATCAGAGCTAAGTTGAAGAGAGAATCTTTCACAAGAAGAAGAAAAACGTCACTTTTGTGGTACATGAAATTTAGGGCTTTTTATTGAAGAAGAATTTCAGCCCAAGAGCCATCTAGAAAAGTGCGCCCTACCTCAAGGAACTCTTTGGCACCTTCAGCGCACATTTTCAGTGGCTAGATCTCTCGAAAAGTGAAACCCTAGTTTTCACCAGTACCAGAAGTACCAAAAAACCAGAAGTACCAGGAAACCAGAAGTACCAGAAAACCAGAAGCACTAGTCCAGAAATTCGTTGGTCAAGTTTGTGTTGAAATAATGTAACTGCGAAGAGCATTCTTATTATTTTTGTTATTGGATTAAATCCCCATTGTGGATTTAATCTTGTCATTATTATTATTTTTATTATTAGATTAATCCCCATTGAGGATTAATCAAGTCCGTAATTGTATAAGGATCAAATCCCCTTTTGCGGATTGGTCATCGGACAATTATAATGTAAAGAATAATGAAAGGTCGGCCCCAGCCAGACTTAATTAAAGGTGGATTTACCCACCCAGTATGAGAGGTCGGCCCTACCAGAATGGTGACTCTTCACACGTGCCAGATTAGTATAAATAAGAGGCTAGCGCCTCACTTCTATCTCACACTTCACTTGCTCATTTCTCTTATGAGGCAAGCTGCAATTTCAAGTTGGTGAGAGGAGAAGAAGGGTGGCGCATCTCTTGGAGGAGGATTTTCTGTATTGGTTGAGTTATCTCTTGAACTCTTGATAAGC
>JZKD02S2305375.1:21982-33543 GCA_000966675.3 Picea glauca
ATAGTAAGTTCTCACATTTTCAGAGGACACATTGGAGTGTTTAACTCACTTTTTAAATTATGGAAAATGGATACCTTGCACCCTTAAACAAGTACATTCCATTTTCAGATCACCATGGGCTGGGGCTAAGCCCTGGCCTAACCCCCCGCCCACATTACAATTTCTTAAATTCAAATATAATCCATTACATATATGTAATAAGAACTAATGTATGGCCCAATGGTCGGGCGGTCGGGTGAAGGCATTGACTATGGGGAGGTCTGGGGGTCGAACCCCGCAGCCCCCAATACATTTTGTATAAAAAAAAACTATCCAATAAACGAAGGACACCTGGCGCCCATGGATTGGGCCACGTGTCCTCACACTATTCGCCAACTACAGGACATGTGTCACCGCTTAATTCGCCAGAAACCAACCAATCATCAACTGCCATGTCATCACTGTACGGCCTATATGGTCCTGCCACGTCACCGTACGGACTGTAAGGACAGGTATAGTCAGCATCCAAAAAAATTTCCTGTTTGGCTTGGCAGATAGATCGCGATATCTTCTCCATACGGACTCCGTTTGAGAAAGTTAATATACCGCCGGAATTAGGAAGACGAGATGAACACAACGGCATTGTTTTTGTCGCATTCTAAGAACTTTGAAAATTGAGCAAAATTTGATCCCCTGATCATGGGTTGTCGAAGAACATCATCAGTGACAGGGATAGTTGGTTCATAGGGACATTTTGGAGAGACTTGTTTCGGTTGGTGGGGACAGAGTTGACAGCTAGCACCAGCTATCACCCTCAGACAGATAGGCAGACCAATATTGTCAACAAGTGCATTGAAGGGTATTTGAGGAAATATGTAGGAGGAAAACAGAGAACATGGATAAAGTGGTTACATTTAGGAGAACATTGCTACAACACCACCTTCCACATGTCCATTGGTATGAAACCCTTCCAACCATTGTACGGATATGATGCTCCCACTTTGGTAGACTTGGTCTTTGAGGAGAGAAGAGCTCCCAAGTCCAAGGATTAGATCATAGAGAGTCAGGATATTCTCAAGTTATTGAAAGAGAACCTGTAGACAACGCAAAACCGATAGAAGACAAGTGCAGACAGGCACGGGATAGAGAGAATCTTTGAGGTTGGAGATTTGGTTTTCTTGAGAATCCAATCCTACAAATAGTCATCTTTGAAGAAGAGTGGGGTTGAGAAGCTCAAGCCTAGATTTTATGTCCCTTATAGGATCATGCACCGAGTAGGTGAGGTTTCTTATGAGCTAGAGCTTCCAGATGGGAGCAAAATTCATAATGTGTTCCATGTGTCTTGCCTCAAAAAGGCAGTGAGACAATTCATTAGCACATTAGAGGAGCTTCCCCCATTGGATGAGGAGGGATAGTTGGAGTTAGTTCCAAAGGAGGTTTTGGAGTTCTGGGAGAGGAAACTAAGGAGAAAGGTCATCAGAGAGTGTTTGATTAGATGAAGAGGGATTCTAGTAGAGGATGCTACTTGGGAGAGTGAGCAGGAGTTGTAGCACCCTGGAATGGTATTTCTTGAGGAAAATCAATTTCGGGAAGGGAGGACTATAATGTCCCTTTCCAAATAGGAGCTCTAGAGAGGATGCTTAATGGTCTAAACTACCCCATTAGACTATAGCCAAGGCCAAAGAGGGGTAAACAGGGTTACTAGAGGTCACTACAGTCACAGGTGTTATATTTAGAAAGTGACATTGAGCTAAAAAGGGTTAAAATCACTTTTAAGTCATTATGAGCTAAAAATAGAAGTCAACAATGAATTAGGGTTTCAACAATGATTTAGGGTTTTGGAAGTCAACAGTGAATTAGGGTTTTAACATGATTTAGGGTTTTGGAAAGATATAAAGGAAGGTTCAGTGACCTAATTCATCATTATGCAGATTATGACTTGTCATTGAGGAGAAGAGGTGCATCTCAGGAGAGATAGTTCAGTGTATTCCAGGAGGAAGACACTAGTTGGCTAATTTCGGTGTTGAAAGACACACCCTAGTCACCGGGAAGATCATCCAGGTCTTCCATCATTCTTTATTGATTCTACAGTGCTCCCATATTTTGGGTATTATCTTTTAGTTGCTTATTTGTATTCCGGCTAAGATCCTTTTGTCTTTTGATCTAGCCAAGTGTTGTTATTTTATTTAGTCATAGATGCTTATTTGTATTTCAGCTAAGATCCTTTGTTTGTTGATCTAGTTGAGTATTGTTAGTTTATTCATCCGCAATCAACCATTTTGTAATCCACAGAGATATCATAATACAAAATTTATAGTCCTTTGTCGCGTTTGTTATTTGTATGATCATTTATATGTTGTAAACCTTTGATCCTACACACACATTAGCAATGTTTCCTAGACTAGCCAAGTTAGGAACATTACATGCTCTGATCTTTTTCCACGTGTCTTCTTTGATAATGGATGACCCCCCTGCTTTTGGGACTTTGTAAACCCACTTCTCCTTGCACTTAAAGATCGTTCTCCTTCTTCTAGATCCAATGATGGTCAGTCCTCGCGTTCAGATCCGACGTCTGAGATTTGTTCTCCTCTTTTGTGTGTTCCTCTTGTCTGTATTCAAATATGACGGTCATCGGGAACTCTAAATGGGTGATCCAATGATCATTTTTTCTCTTCACTTTTGATCTTACCATGCCATCATCATTGCATTGTTTATCGTGTTGATCTCTCCATCAATGAAAAACACACACACTCTGCCTCTGTTTGAAACCATGCCAACACATTCCAGCAAATGTGAATAGGTGAGCTTAATTCGAACATCTTTGGAATCATCTGATCATAGGTCAATGATGTAAACCCACTATCATATGTGAGGTCTTCCATTGAGGCATGCAGGTCCCAAGGTACTAACTAGTTTCTAAGTCTATTTCCTAGATAACGCGTTGAATTCGACAGGAACAGACTCATCGTATGAGGGCATTGATGTATCCCCCATCAACGACACGAAACTAACATAGAGATGTAAATTGGTGGATCAAATGAGCATGGATTGACATGGCTATTGAAATAGAAAATTTGTGATGGTTGATTCTTGAGGCAGATACTTCCCTTGAACATTGAGGCACAACAACAGAAACATGACATGGACCAAAACATTATAATGCAGTGGATACTGTGAATTTCGTCGGGTGACCCAAAGGAGTAAAGAAACTCAGAGGATTGGTTCAGTGCAGAGGTTCAGCAGATTAAAATGTGTGCAAAGACAAAGTGTCATGTTCAAGGGTGACCGCAAGAGTGACTTGTGATGTTTTCAAAAACTGCTTGGCTTGCTTCCTTCAAATTCCCTCCCCCATCCAAATAGACGAGTACCTCTTTTTTATTTAATGAGCTCGAGGAGGGTAACACATGATCAATATAACACACCTTCGGTAAGTCCCTCTTCCTTTGTTTAACGAACTGGAAGAAGTAAGGTTTCGATCCCATATGGGCCCTTCAATGTAGAATTGTTTAACGAGTCCAGAGAAGCTAAACTCGATGAGTTTTCATATTTAGAGAGTCTGAAAATGACTTAAAGATGAGTCCAGTGTTGTCCTTTTTCGTAATGTTAGTCTCGCGAGGCTGAAAAAGAGATAAATTGTCACTCAAAATATTCCCTTTCAAACCTTTTAATGAGTGGGAAAGGAAGCAAGATCACTTGACAATAGTTTTATGTTTAGAGAGTCTGAAAAAGAGATTAAAGGAGACTCCATGGGGTTCCTTTTTCGTATAAACTTTACGAGTCCAAAAAAGTGATAAAATTCTACTCGATTACATTCTCATGCATTTTTGAGCATGAGAAAGAACAAATACTAATCTCGGTATTGGTTTCATTTTTACACAAGCTTGAAACAATATTAAACTATGCTTGTAAATTCTTAATGTAATTTCCAAAGGTAGTGATACCCATGGATGGTTGGTACTCTACCCCCATCTTGAAAAGTTGGTTTATTGACTCCAGAAAGATAATCAAAGGTTGGAGACATGCCCCCCAAGCTTCAATTCATTCACTGACTTTGAGGTTGTCAGTACTAGATGGAGAAAAAGGATATAGGTGGATGAAATGAAGGTTCAAATATGACACCTAACGAAAGACTCGACTCGATGAGAGAGGTGACTATTTCATTTTTTAATGAGCTTGTCACAAGAAAAGAGCTATGCTCAAGGTTCCAGGTTCAATCCCCAAATTTTTGTTTCATTTTTTAACGAGCTTTCCATAGAGAAGTAAACTATGCTCATGGCCTCTATTTCATTTTTTAACGAGCTTGCCACAGAGAAGAAAAACTATGATCGTGACTTCTTCTCGATCATGGTTTCCAAGAGGATAATGATTTGAAAGGACACCATGTCAAGGGACAAAACTCAGTCATGGATTCCAAGAGATCTTCACTGGATGGAAGAAAATCACTCTGGAAGGAACACATGTCGAGGTCCGGGATACGGGTAAGGAGATCAGGATCCAATAGCCCTACCAAAGAGATCACCATGTCAACAACTGGATATAAGTCATCAGAGGTTGAAGTCATGGGACACAACACCACATAATTGACCTATGGAAGGGGTGATACTGACTGCATATAAGACCCGTTTAGGGAGGTCATTTGGTTGATGGTCAAGTCAGGGCCAATGAATGAAAGTTGATCAATAGTCACCATTCTTCCATCGTGAGGTAAATATATCACATGAAAGAGAGTGGAAACAATATATTTCATGGCATTGACATAATCTCACCCAAGGAGTAAATTAAAATCCAAGGGGTCTTGGACTACCATAACATCAATAACGACATTTTTCCCGCCCAAAGTTATGGGAAACTGAGGAAGGATCCCTAAAGGATGACTAGTTCTTTTGTTAAAATTGAATATATTCTAGGTAACCGACACAAGTTGAGGATAACCCAAAGATTTCCAAGAAATAGAGGACAAAATACTAACGGATGAACCTTCATCTATCGGTGCATGAGGAACATCCTGACCACAAACCTGTA
The DNA here is from genome assembly GCA_000966675.3 of Picea glauca. Taxonomy (NCBI): domain Eukaryota; kingdom Viridiplantae; phylum Streptophyta; class Pinopsida; order Pinales; family Pinaceae; genus Picea; species Picea glauca. The sequence continues at coordinate 26,984 of JZKD02S2305375.1, forward strand.
CTGTAATCTTGAAAGGAATGTGAGAGGGAAGATGAGGTCCAGTTAGCATAGCCCAATCAAAAATTATGGCCTCATTACTTGGAGGGGGTTTCACAGGAGAAGGAGGAATGCCCCAAAACATGTTAGATTTTGTATCAACAAGAAAAACATGGGCAGAATCGGGTTTACTCTATGGCGGGAGAGTAGGATCGATTGATAACGACATCAAATCGACCACTTGGGTTTCATTCTCCAAGGGGTTGCACTCTCTACGAGGAGAGTGGGATCGACCAAAGATGGGATCGGATCAACCGCTTTGACAACTGGTTCAACTAAGGACGTGACTAGATTGACGAAATGATCAACCAGACTGATCGGTGAAGGGACCAGAGCAACCACTTTGGCACTCGTCAGAGGAGGAGTGGGATTGACCACGTTGGAACTCTTCAGATGAATGGTGGGACTGACCAATGATGGGACTGGATCAGTCACTTGGGTTTCACTTGTTATATGAAAATTGGAGTTGATCGATGACGGAACTGGATCAACTACTTTGGTTAGTGGTTCAACCGAGGATGAAACTAGATTGAACACCTGATCAACCAGACTAGCCGGGGATGGAACCGGATTGACCATTCCATCAACTAATAATGGGTTGGAGTAAATCTCACAATAACCAGTTGGAAGTTGAAGCTTTTCCAAAAGAGAAGAATCCTCGTCCATATAAGGACAAAGGTGAGAATAATGATCACCTTTGCATAACATATAAGGAAATTTGATAGTTGTCTTCTTCTTACCAACCTTAACGTCACTAGTTGACGTGGTATCACCAACATGTCTAGAAGAGGCCAACGATGTGGAGGACCAAATTTCTAAGACCTTCGGAAGACTAGGGAAATCCTTTAGAAAGTGGTCACCCTTACAAAGACTGCAAGGGAATTTGGGTTTCAGATTCTTCGTTTTAATCTTGTCGACCTCATCAACAATCCCAATACAATTAAGAGTAGCTGGTTGCTTAGATCCAACATCTGATATGGTTGGAGGATTGGTCCTTTTTAGGTTCTTCTTCTTCTTCTCTTTCTATTTCTTCTTCTTCTTATCAACCTGGCTACTTGCTTTAGAGATTTCACTAGGCGAAGAAGGAGAAAGGGAAGGAGACTTAATGGGTGAAGAAGGTGAAAATTCGAGATGAGGTTGATGTGTGGGTGGTGTAATTACATATAAAGCATTAGGGGAAGCTGAAGCACTGGGAATATTTGAGATCACTGGAGTGGGGAACAACCAAATCAGTAATCCGATGGTGAGTCCTGGAAGACTCAGTGTGGTAATGTACGAAGGACCAATGTTTCGAAAAGAAGGAAAGGTGAAAGGTTCCCCGGGACAAGGGGTTCCTCCATTGGTACTCCCAGGAGTTGATTCCATTAACATTGACTCAACCTAAGGTCCACTAAGTAAAACAAACAACATGCACTATGAATCTAAAAAGAAAACAATCAAACAAAACTTCCCACAATGAAACCACTAGTTGGTGATGAAATCCAACATTGCGAGATCAATATAGGAAGGGGTGGGGATAGAGTGGGTGGATCAGTTTCGTTGGCGACCTTCTTAACGGACTTATGCCTTGGTGCAAGCTTCCACGCAGTAATTGTGAATTTACCCTCCAACGAGCCTGAGTGAATTTGACCAACGTCTATTCCAGGTACAGTGAGACTTCCCTTCACTGTCACCTTGTATAAAAAAATCTAAATATTATGGCTACTAAGGGCACCAACTCGCATTCATCCCCTGGGAAAGTACAGTCGATAGTCTAGTTCGAACATATCAGCGGGATAACAAGTCTGAAATTATTCAAGAGAACTGAAGACAAGGAGACTGGTAGAACTCCATAGGACTTTGAATGGATTCACAATTCACGAAGTACCGAGACCAAATGAAAATAGCTGAGCCTCAAGAAGAACCCCCAAAATACGATCTTACTACTATGAATGGTTGAACCATTGAGGGATAATCTCCATAACTCTCTCAAATGCGACCTCGTGCGTAACCCCTATGTGAGAGAGGGATCCCATAAAGCCTATACGACAATTGTATTTGCCCTCCCTATCACAAGATGCTAATGTTTGGTTTGAATACTTTGGAGAGTTGTACTCACAGCCTAATCCAAAGCGTTAATCCTAGTCTAATGTTGGTGGAATATTCTAAAAAAAAAAATTCTAGATCAATTTTAATTAGCATTAATTTTGCAGTTGTTCTTTACTCAGGGGTGTATGAAAGTGGAACTTGATGGTATAATGACTCAATTCCCCAAAAATGCACAAGAAATGATAGACAATGTTTTCTTTCAATGAATGTTTATTTAAGGGAAGGACAAAAATGTTCTTTTCACTGTCAAGCACTAAGATGCAGTATCCTCATGCAATTGTTTCTCAATCAAATCCAATATAATGCTAAAATTTTCATAAAATTGTTCTAAGATCCAAAAACCAATCACAAAAATATATCTTTTGTTTATATGTGAATGATAATCAACTTAATGTAAAGCTTCCTATGTCAATCAAACTTCAAGATGTGTGATATTTAAACAATCAGAATCAAATTTCACATAAACAAAACATACTGTCGTTGTGATCAAACAATAAACAAAAATAAAAACCAAATTTTCAAAAAAGAACCAAAAATCTCAAACAAAAGAGAAATGTTGGAAAACTGACCTAAAGATCAAATGGAATGGTTCATAGATCTCTAAAATTCCTTACCATAACTTTCACTCAGTCAAATAAATGATAATAAAATAGTAAAATGATTACAAGTCTTCAAAGGAAGAATGACTCAAAGTAAGAAAAAATGTCATAAAATCCAACAAAAGGGGTGATCAATTCTAAGAAATCAAGGTGTTGAAGGCCAAAACAAAGATGCACTGAGGTGATAAGAAATCGAACGCCAATTTCTGTTATATATAAATCCCCCTATGGACAAGTGGATTATCTCCTGGGCTCTAGACTCCTAAGACCAAGACAAAAAGGGTGATAACATTGGTCACTGACATCCTTTTAAATCTAGATAAACTAATGTATAGAGAAGAGGAAGAAAGGTGTACCTTTTTAACGATGTTCATCCTTGCACAGTCTGAGTCAAGATTTGATCCCCAAGATCCTCATTAAGTCTTGCAAACCAAACAAAGACAGAACAAGCTTCCTATTCTACTAAGATTAGATTGAATCCAGATCTACCTAATAGAGACAAGTTCATGTAGAATAAACACAACCTTGAAAGAAACAGGCCAAGCATATTTTTATATTAATGAGAACAATATAGAACACTTACATACCTTTGATGAATGTGAAACAAACTCTCCTAGCTCTCCTTGTCCAACCCTTTTCTCATGTAATCCATACACAAACTGATTATGCTTCAATGATATCTCCCTTATGAGATCATAAGTTTGATGCCTTCAATGTCTCCCTAACTTATGAGATCATAAGTTAGGTATCTCTCAATATCTCCATATATTTCACTATGATAAGGCCTCCTTATATAATCTTGGAGAGAACCAACCACCTTAGAGATTCTTCGGATAGGTTGAGGATCTTTCTCCTTTAGTTGTGGATTCTCCCTAAGATCCATCCTTGACCTCAGATTCAAATCCAACTGATTTCCAAGATGAAGGGGATTTTTTCCTGATTTTCCTCAACAACCCAAAATTTTCTCAAACAGACCAACACTGCCCCAAAAGGGTGCACAGAGTGTTTGAACACTCCCTCAAAGGAGGGTACAAAGCACTAGCACTCCCCGATAGTGGGTAGGGGAGCGCTGCCCAAAATTCCTTTTAAAAAAACCCAACACTCCCCCAAAGAGGGATAGGGAGCATTGACACTCCCTAACAGTGGGTAGGGGAGCGTTGCCCTTCAAAAATCATTTTCAAGGGGTCTTTTTCATGGTAAGATCTTTGTACTCTTTGTCAAGTGATTTCTCCTTCTTGAACCAGTCTTTGAAAGTGTCTTAAGTGTCCCTATGATGTCATTAGAGACACAACATAGGCAAGATGACAGTATGATGTTTGTGACACTTGCGGTCAAAAATTCGACACTTGCGACACTTGTAATGACAACAATAGGTCATCATTGAAGTGAGTAATTTTGATGTGTAAAAAGGAGCCATCCTAACTACATTGTGCATCAGAGGTGTGTAATATTTTATTTATTATTTTATGTACATCAAATTTAATTATCATGTGAAATACTGATTTTCGATTGTTTTGTTGCAGAAAAGAAAAAAAAAATAGAACCCATTCAACACATAAGAGAGGACAACGAAGAATAAAATTGTTGATCGTGAACTTTATGAGTATTTACGTTTTCAACCTTTTTTAAGATTTCATGTTTGTTGTAATATTTATATTTAAATAATTAATTTACACTTTTCCATGGATGTCTTTTAATAGGTGTTAACATACAAAGAGGAGTTCCCAACCCATGAATTGGTAAACATCAGGTTAAGTATGGTTTGTGATATTGTTGAAGTATGAAAGTTTAATTAAACAATTTGTAAGTAGAAATGTTTTTTAACTTCCTTTGTTTTATAGCAAATGAAACAATAAGAAAACTTTATATTAATTATATCAATTGTACTTTGTCATGGCATATTAAATATGTAGGAAACAAAGTATGGAATGCAACCAACATAGGATATTTTGATAGAATGAATGATGCATGGCTTCAAAAGAATGTGAATTGTTTTTTGAAAGACTTGGTGCTAAGGAATGTTTTTTTATTTATACAATCATGTATATTCTACTATATATAAATGTATATATACTTATTACAATTTATTTCTATGTTTGTAGATGGAAGATGAAGGGGCAGAATATAAAAAATGATTCAATCAAGAAAACAATAGGTTAAATAACCAAAGTACAATATCACCTGCAAATGATGAAGAAATGAGGCATGCACGTAGCTCGAGTAATGATAGCAGTTCAAATGATGAATGCTAATCAATAGAATTGAATGTTATTGCAAGTTGTATGTTTTGGAATATTTGTCTTTGAAAATCAGGGATTTTGTTTAATGTACTCAACTTATTGTCTCAATTGCATGAAGACATGTTATCAATAAGTATAAAAATTACATATTGGTCACAATTTGATTATTGTGGACCTTTACATTGTCCCTTTTTGTATGACAATGGGTATCTTATTCATATATAATAAAATGGGTTTCTTATTTTATTGCATTGTCAAATGTTGTAAAATTTTGTGTTGTTGAATAAATAATATCTGTATGATTTACATTGTTACAAATAATAGAGGTGCAATTCATTGGATAACACATTAATGAAATCATTATATCAAGATGCAATAACAAAAATATAAAACAATATTATTGTAAAAAATATTTGATTTTGAAATGATTAATTGAAAATTTGTAAGAAAACAATTAATTGAAATATATACATATCAGTGCATTGTATTCTTATGAACTCACTAGATGGTGTATGCCATAATATATAAATCAATGTATTTTGAGGAGTCATATGCATATGACCACATTAATTATAATAGCGCACCCATACGAACCATTGAGAAAAAACATTGTTTCATAAACAACATAACATACAATAATATTTATCATTTCAAAATTGTACGATGCTCATGTTTAAAATATACACTTGGGCACTAAATATAACATATGCATTGGGATATAATTATAATGTATGCACTAGTTCTTTTAGTATAATATATGCATCGGTTCTTAGTAAAAATAATGGTGCTGACATCTCACCTTGAATATTTGAAATTTCACCACCCTTCTGTGCACATGGTAAAACAAACACATGTACATAAAAATTATACATGAATTAGGGAACATTTTATATTAAACATACCAGGGCTTGGGATAACTTAAATGCATCGGTGTGCACTATAAATTAAACACACTTGGCTGTAAGAAAAATAAAAATCATCGGTGCTTCATACACAAATAAGGGGGAACTGGTGCATAGAAATTATAAGAGAATTAGTGCACTGCATATAATGAAAAAGGAGAAACTAGTGCACAATAATTATAAATGCATCAGTGCATTTTTATTATATTAATGCACAGGGGTAGGTTTGTAAATAGTGCATTGGTGCATTTTGACAATACAAAAATCGAAAAAAAAGAACTCTACCACAACCTTCGCCCGCCCAAATTTTTTGAGTTATATGAAACATCCATTAAAACCTCTACAACCAATAGAGGAGGTTATAGCCGACATTTTTTTTGAAAATTTTTCCAAATTTTCTAACACTAAAAATCTCTTCTAGAAGGTTTTCTCCTTGTAGTGTGTGCTTTCTAGTTGACATGGACCTGCTTCTATCCCATTGTATGCAGGCCTCCATGATTTCAAAATCCCACAAATCTATCAGGAACTCTCTTCACGAGAAATATCTTGTGGGATGCTCTATTTCCCAACTAAGCAGTTTCTCCCGATGCCCATTGTTGTTGGGAAATAATACCCTACGGACTAGCAAACTAGGGTCAGATTTGCATGCAGATTTTGACCTTAAAGAAATGACCTTTTGACCTACCACCCCAAAA
>JZKD02S2305397.1:6958-17889 GCA_000966675.3 Picea glauca
AGTACAAGGATAACCATTCGAATGCCAACCCATTCTTCTAGAATATTCCCTTCTAGAACCATCGAGAATTCATCTTTTTCCAAGCTTTAGAGCAAGTTCGCACCCTATCTATGTATCACAGTGTGATAAGTTCACACCCTAACTTAAGGCAGCCTGCGAGAATGGGTCATTCTTGCACCCTGGGATATTAGCAACCTGCGAACTCTCTTCAAAACTAAGTTTTATGGGAAGAGATGAATGTCACTTTTCTCAGGAGAAAGTTCTTATGAGGAGCCTGAGTACACCATCATCAATACACCATCAAGATTAACCAAAATCATGGGTAACAGAATGTCAAGCACCCAATGAAGAAATGAGAAGAAGTTACCCCAACCTCCACGTAACATCCCTTCTTGGTGCAAGTATCCCTCACTTTCATGGGATCACCCTCCAAGGGTATTGAAAGTGTGATACGACGTCTACCCTAGGTACTGTGGGAATCCCCTGATAGTCACCTCTCTAGATAAATAGGAAAGGACACTAAGGTTACCAAGTTGTGTTCAGCCTCCGAGAACGTACATTTGACAGTCATGACTGAATGTATGGTTAGGATATAAAATTATGAATTTTTTCTAGAGGATGCAAGATAAGTGGCTTGGTAAAACTCATGAGGATCTTGGATGGATTTTAGATTCACAAAGAACCAAGACCAAATGAAACCAGTGAAACTTCAAGAAAACCCCCAATATACCCTCTTTCCACTATGATTTGTCAATATTTTGAGGGGTAACCTTTGCTTCTCTTCCGCACACAACCTCGTTTTTATACCTTGTGTCAGAGGGAGTTCCCGACTATTCTTTCACTCTTCAGTGTTCTATAGTATGTTTAGTAGTCTTGGACAATTTACTCACTTTTCCTAGTCCAAAGACCCTAATCCTATGCTACAATTGGTATGCTAAAAAATAATGTCTAGTGTATTTGATTAGCGTGTGCTTTATTTTAATGGAATTTTACTCAGAATGTTCATGGAGATGAAAATGATGATGTGTGATACTCAATGCCCATAGAATGAAAAAGAATGAGATGCAATTTTTTTTTCGATGAATTATATGTATCAGAAGGAGAAGAGTTATATTTTTCATAAAACTAGAAAGTACTCAAATCATATGAAAATTTTCAATTTTTAGGAGAAATATGATGCCAAACTAGGAAGAAAATGCTTTTGAAATCCAAACGCATATGAAAAGCTAGCTCTTGTCAAACGTGTAGAAAAATAAATTTCCTAACAATGAAAATATTTCTTTGTTCGATTTGTATGTAATGAGATATGCAAACTTTTCTTCTTCTTAAATTTCAAGTGAAATGAAAGAGATCAATGTTTGACACAAACAAATACGAGGAAAAAAAATAAATCAAACAAATTGAAATAAAAAAATGATGAGAACTGAAAGAAAACAAGTATGAGATAACATGTTCAATCAAGGACTCGAAGATTTAAAAGTGAAAGAAAACAAACACTCTTGAAAATACTCAAAAAGTGAATAGCAAGAATCAATATTCAAGGCTGGGTTACAGTAAACAAGAGATTCCTAGTCATTCAAAAAGTGAGATGTTTAAATGAATAAAAAAAGGGCTCAATACCAAAAAACCTTCACAAACTCTAGTTGATGAAAACTCATAAATAGTCAATGAATCTGAAAAATTTGTGATTCGAAGGTCATACAACTGAAAGGAAGGATGAACCAAGGGATATTGTTAACCCAAGGGGACCATACAATTTCACAACTAGGAGAAGTTTACAAACTGAAAGAAAGGAAATAAATGAGTGATGAATGTCAATTTCTCAAGAAACCAAAGTCAAAGACAGATCATGAGACTCTAGGCTAAAATCCTCTTAACAACAAATTAAGAGAAACAAGGCATAACCTCACAAATCCACCTAAAAGGGGATATTGCCACCCCTGTTACCAAAGTAATTGAGTGTTATATTGCTCCCTAGGAGGCTAAGTGGGAGTGCTAGTCAAGCTAGTGGTTCCTTGGTATCCATTGGGGGGGAGTGTTGGTCCTGAAAAATCCAATGGAAAATACTCACAAATCATGTTTGACAATGCATAAACTTCTCCAATCTCTCCTCATCCAACCCCTTGCATGAATCTCTTACAATCAGAATGATGATACTTCAATAATTTATTTCCCCCTTTCACCATGGAAATGAATTCAATTCATAGGATTGGGAGGCTCAACTAGCATGTGCTAATAATGGATATGGTTGCGGATATGGCTCCATGAGTTGGGATTTGATCCTAAGATAGTGACATAGGATAGGATTTGACCCAAATCAACTTCCTCCCTTAAGAGTTGTCCCTTAAGAAAATTCGGGATGCACCATATTTTTCTCTAACCACACTGGCTCTCCCTTTGAGTGAGAGACATAGTTCCATTGTTACCCCCTGATAAATACAAGGGGAGCATTGGAACTCCCTAAGAATGAGTAGGGGAGAACCACCCTTCATAAATTCCCAAAAATGGTCAAATTTACCAAGTAAAAGGTGTGGTTTTGGACTTCATATGATGGTTTTTATCTTCTAAACTAACTTAGGGATTGTGACAAATGTGTTTCATGGTGTCAATGGGTTTCAACACTTAGAAAATTGAATGTGACACTTAGTAAGGTACATACGACACTTCAGACACTAAATGCGACACTTAACAAGGTGTATACATCACTTTGCGACACTACTTGTGACACTTAGGGTGTGACACTTAAGTGTGACATTTTTAGGTGTAACATATGGTTGTTGGGAATGGGGAAATATTTACAATTTCATGATTAATCATCAAATTCAGAAGCTATGATTACAGTCTACCACCTTCACGGGAAGGAATCTATGTGGTGGGATCGACTGAAGCAAGTTAAGCACCTTGATGAGAAGATAATTTCTTGGAAGAAGTTCAAGAAATATTTTCAGTAGAAACACTAGTCAAAACAATATTATGACAAGAATATGCAACAATTATTTGAAATAAAACTTGGAAACATGGTCATGGATGAATATGAGATAAATTTCTTTGAAATTCTAATGTATGTGAGCTTCATCCGAGATGCAAAAGTCAAAATTCATAGGTTCCTGAGTGGTCTTCCATCCTTTTACAAGGATAAATTCAATTTGATGAGCCCAAGAATTTAGACGAAGCCATATGAAATGCCATGTATTTGTATGAGTAGTCTAAATGTGTTGAACCTACAAAAAATAGATCTAGCTAGAAAATAACACACACATTTGCAGACATAAATTAAGAAAGAAGAAGCAAGAGAGAAAGTATGGAAGAATTCTCATTAACCAAATGAATAATTGATAATTTACACATGAAATACTTTGTATAAATCAACCAATGCACACTAGAGGAGAAGCCAATGCACCATAGTGGTGGTCTAGAGTGATCTGGAAACACACCAATAGTTATGGGTGTAAACGCCCACCTAGTCTAGTCTCTTGGACAGTTGCAGGAGTGAAATCTCACCTAGTTCAGTTAACTAGTCTATCAATCTTCAGTTAACTGACTAAAATAGAGTGAAGTGAGGAGGATATCAGGGAAACATGGGTAATGCACTAGTTTGGTGATGATCCCAAGGATAATGCACATTAGTTGGTGATGATCCCAATGTTGCATGGTGACAATACCAATGTAGCATCTAGACTCCACTCTACTGATCAAACTGAAGTGAAATCTGGAGAGGAATATTCATCCTAAAATACAAGATACTAAATAATGACTAATAAACAAGGAAAAACCTTAGGAAAAATAAATCCTAGGTGTGTGTGATGTAACTCTAGCACCCCCCATGAGTATCACTATGGTGAAAATAAAGAATGGGTCTCGACAACGAGGCCATGTTAAGTACCCAAATACAAAAGATACATTGAAATAAAGTGAGTAAAGAGGGAAAAACTCATGGGAACACCCCNCCCCCTCAAGGTACAATGTATGTAAAAATAAGAACTGACAGTTGCTAGGAAACAATTTCCTTCACTCCAAGATGAATTTGCAGAGAAAGGAACTTCTGCTCAGTTAATGTCTTGGTGAAGATGTCTCCAGTATGTTATCTTGAAAGAAATAAATGTAGGTTGATGATTCCCTCCTGTACTAAGTCCCAAATGTAGTGCATGTGGATCTCGATGTGTTTTGTCTACTGCCTCTGGACTGGATCTCTGTTGAACTTCAGAGTGCTCTGGTTGTCACACCATATGACTATCGACTGATGAAACTGAATGCCCAACTCAATGAGAAACTTTTGTAGCCACATACCCTGAATGGTTATGTTATCTACCCCTTTGTACTCTGCCTCGACTGAAGATAGAGAAATAGCAAACTACTTCTTTCTCGAATAATAGATAGGCCCAGAATAAATACTAAGGGAGTAACCAGATGTGGAATTTCAATCAATGCTATCACTAGACCGGTTAGAATCAATGAACCCAATGAGATCCAATGTAGAGTCTGTTTCATAATGAATCACAAAGGTTATGGTGCCCTATATGTATCAAAGGATACATTTTTCAACCTTCCAATGTAGCTCATGCGACTCCTGCATGAACCTGGAAACTATGCCAAATGCATAGGACAGGTTTGGTATGGAGTGTGTGAGATACAACAAGATCCCCACTAGTTGTATGTATAGTGTTCTGTCAACTAGTGGAGTGTCCTTTCCATCCTCAAGTTTGATTCCTTATAAGAAAGGAGTCAGAGAATACTTGCATTCTTTCATGTGAAATATTTCAAGGAGATCTTGTGCATACTTAGCCTAAGACAGTTTGATTCTTGATGCATCCTGACTGATCTCGATTCCAAGGAAGAAGTGTAGTGGACCCATGTCTTTCATCAAGAACCTGTCATGTACAATCCTCTTGACTACAACAATCACTGAACTCGAGCAGTCGATGATCAACAAATCATCAACATACAAAACTAAGAGTAGAAGTGAATCAATCGTCCTGAGCATGTAAACATTCAGGTCAGATTTACAATGTACAAAGTTATGTGACAATAGGTAGGAATCCATCTTGGCAACCATGCCCTCAGAGCATGCTTGAGGCCATAAAGAGTCTTCTTTAGTCAACAAACCAAAGATGAATCCTGCATAAATCCCCGGGGTTTCTCCATATAGATATCCTCAAAGAGATCACCATGAAGAAATGCATTCTTCAAGTCCATTTAATGGACTTCTCATAACTTGGTTTCCGTAATGACAAGTGTCAATCGTATGGAATCCATATTCGCTACCGAAATGAAGGTCTCTATTGGAAATATAACTAAGAGGGGGGGGGTTAATTAGTTATGTATATAAGATTGAAACTTTTCTTGTTATTTTATGATTCTTTAGAGATTATTATTTAATGTGTTGTCGATAACTTAACATGCATAGATATACAAAATTTGATCAATCACACAGAATACAGAGAGACACTGATTTTCCTGGGGAAACCCATAAAGGGTGAAAACCTTTTCCTCTTAGGATGTCAAACAAGATCCACCTTTCATGTAGATCAGAGTCTTTTATCTCCAACTCAAACATGAGGCTACATCCTCTGATAGAAAGCTACAAATTACAGAGAGAACCAACTCTCATATTTCTCTAGCACCAACTAGATGGAAGCACCAACTCCTAGGTTTCTCTAGAACCCACTAGATGGAAGCACCAACTCCCATAATATCTTCTAGAACCAACTAGAATTTAGAGGACTTCAATCCTCCCTAGCACCACCCTACCACCCTCATTGAATCTTACAAAACTTTGCTTACTTGATCTATCTCTGATATGGTCTATTACAACTCCATGTCTCCTCTGACTTCTTCAACTTCTATGCTCTATTCTTCTTCTGCATCTTTCTGCTTCTATGCTTTTCTCTTTTTCCTCCTCTGCACAACACTCCTCTGTTCAGCTTCTCTTCTTCCTTTTATGATCTATGCTTCCTCTGAATTCTATAGACTATGCCTATAATCTCCACTTCAGGTTCTACACTGCATCTCCTTCTACCCACATGCATAACCATTGAAAATTCACACTATCTTCTTTGTTATGCATGTCTTTCTCACGCCAAGTCCTCTGCTTGATCATCATTCAAACTCTTCATCTTCTCTGGAGGTTCCACTGAATCTATTCATCATTAGTGTTCATTCTCCAAGGATTATTTAGCTTCTCTGCTAGTCACAAATATTTGTCTTCTCTGTCAGTTGAGCTTCTCTGACAATTTGACCCTTCATCTTCTTTATTACAGTTGAGCTTCTTTGACAATTCCAGGAGGTCATCATGAATTTTACCTACGTGAACAAGCATCGGGCTAGAGCCTAGCACATGCTAGCTCTTTCCTTTATTTTCTCATGTTGTGACCACCAGTTGTGACTTGGGGCCAATCTTCAAAGCACTTTGGGACTTCACATTTTTCATCTCCCAAGGGAAGTCTACTTATTTTCTCATAAGTCCGATATGAGAACTCCCTCCAAGACCAAATCTATGGTCCACACTCTCCCTTCGATCTACTTTTATGATCAAATTGTGACCTCACGTGTCATGTGTTTGGATGTGAGCCAACCCTGACTCTTCCAACTCCCTATATTCAAAATACTCCGTGTCAGATCAATGGTCCACAATCCTCTGTGATTTGATGGCCCAGATCATATCAGGACTTTGTGTTTCGCAAAGTTGGAGAACTAATCACCTCCCTTCTCCTAACTCCCAATTTTTTGAAACTTGTTCCAGATCAACGGTTGAGATATAATCTCCTCCTCTGTTCACTCCTCCTATTTGGACTCTGATCTGACAACTACTATCACTCCTCCTTCTAAGATTACAATTTCTTCTCACATAGAATATTTTCTAAGTATTTAAATGCTTTGACCTTTGTTTCTCCTACGAGTCTGTCTTATGGACCTCGTCTATGATTCTATAAAGCATTGTCCCTTATGATATTTCTCACCAATGTAATGGTAAATATGCTATCTCTTCTAAGCTTTTGACTTTGTTCATATTATCAAAGGGTTTTGATCCTTTGGACCTCAAGGGCCTTTCTACTGCACTCCTGGTAGTCCTGTGCTCATCCTCCTAATCTTGTAGACAACAATTCCTGATGCTATCGTCACTTCTTTCATGTTTACTGTTAGTATCCAAATACTATTTTTTCAATGTTCTCTTTGTTACAGGAATGGGGTTATTCCTGTAGCACCAAGAGGTGTTGTTCCTGAGCACCAGTATCATATATGCCAGAAGTAGTACTGAGATTTTAACTTGCCTTGTTGGAGGGAGGTATAAGAAGGGTGGAAGTCTTTGTTTCATATGCCTTTTCAGTGTTATTATGCCCTGATTACACTTCATCAAGATAAATTGGCCTTTGTACTAGTCAAATGTGTCTAAAGCTGATATTAATTAAGGATTATTGCATGTGGATTAAAAGGAAGTTTTCTGGAAAAATAAAATGGTATTATAATGCCATTTTGGTTTATGTGGTCAAGTATTGTGGTCTCAGTTGTCTTTTACATTCTTAATGATTATTTTAGAAAACAATTATTGGCCAGGAGCCAATCTCTAGTCCTCAAAGCCATGCACCTACAGTCATACAAAACAAGGGTTAGCCACAAGTCAACACATAAGTCAAGACAAAGCCAGTGCAAAAGCATCAGTCCAAGCCACGAGGACAATGTAGAGATAGATGAAATTATTTTCCAAAAGGCATGTAACCATATGAAGTGTTGATAAAACCGTGTGATGGTCAAAGAAGCTAGAAACTCGAGATTATAAAATATCCACCAGATCATAGAACCGAGACCATTGGACCTATTCGACCATTATCAGATGACAACGCTAATTATACAGGTTGCAATGAAGATTCGATCAGTGTACAGGTGCATGCTAAAGGGAGGGTTTAACAAAAAATGTCATAAAGATCCTACTCTGCCATATGACGTGCTCATGAAATCATAGCAATATCACGGTTCTTATGGAAACAAATTGAAAAGCAATAATACCAGATCGTGAAATTTGTAGGGAATTGTTATGACAATTTTTTATGCCATGTATTAAAGGAAGGTTCTAAGCACTAGATTGTTGAGGAAATATGGAAATGCAGTTGTTACTTGTACTGTTTACATTTAAAATTGATAATGGGTAAGACATTAAGCCTGATTGGAGACCTAGTACATCCAGCCCCATAAATTACTGATAAAAATTGAGTATTGACTAGAAACGAGATGCATGCATCTCTCTAAAAATGATGGTTGTCTTGTGACAATATCAGTGGTGGCGATGCATAGAACAGATAGATGCTTTATCGAATATATATCTCTTAGTTCAAAAACAAGCCAAAATTGCTTTTAGATCACAATCCTTACCTACAATTGATATCCAAATAAAGGTTGTGGAGATTTCTAAAGAAAAGGGGAACACAACGGTTGGTTCCACTGCAGCTAGAGGAAGAAAACAAAATGCAACTAGTGCAAAATAGAAAGAAATTTTAGTACATAACAGAGCATTCTTTTAGGAAGAGAATCAATAGTCAGATAGACATGTGGTCATGAATTTCCAGATCTACGGGATAAGCATCAACGACCTCCAGTTGTTTGAAACACATGTCATGCCTGGGAAAATATATAATTGGAAGGAATATATTAAAAGCAATCTACAGGGTATGCTCTGTTTGGAAAACAACTATTGGACCAGCCATCTATTTGACCTGTTCACTAGCTGAGTCAAGATAGAAATCAAAACAACCACTGAAGATCAGAGGAAAAGACAACCAAATTTGCCAAGTGGAATTTGTTTGTTAAAGACCTTATTATAATATAGATTTGGGTACATAGAAATTGGGGTTTTCTGTTGCAACTATCGACTATACTTGAATAAAGTAGAATTTCACCTTGCAGGCTTCTAGGAGTTAGTTATAATCTGTCCCTGATAATCAGGTTGACAATAAACATATGTAACTTATGTAGTTTCTATATATTAGATGAACATGATCACACTAGGGGGAAGACCCATGAGGGTAAGGCCTGAGAAGATATAAATGAAATAACATCCATCCTGAGTGATTGGATACTTGAAGGCATTGTATTTCTGTAATCGTTTCTAACATTGGAGATATATGACATTTGCTTATTAGATTGTGATTTTCTTGTCTAAACATTGTTTTTCCACCTTCCTTGTTTTACATTATGTCGTTCATCTTACTTGAATGAATTACAGACATTCAGAATCAATGGCAACTTATGGATGATAGATTCCCAAGTGGTAAATATTTTTTTGTGACTGCCTATCATCCATGTGTTTTGTTTCAAGTATCGTTGCATCCATTTGACTAAGAGAATCTTGGTTTAACGAGGAGTTCTACTTTTTGTATATTCCCTATTCTTCTATCCATTTACATATAAAAACATCTTATCTGATATACAATTTGATTGCCTCCGATCAACAGGGTGTTTACTTGACTCCATGCCCAATGGTGTTTTACTGATCAACATTTAGACCGCTTCTCTTTTTCTTTCTCTCTCGTCTACCCGATCCATCTTCTTTCAAAACCCAAACACATTCTTATTTACAAAATTATTGCAATAAATGAAGGGGTGCTAGGCTTGACCCTATAGCAGTCTAGGGGCAACTTCTAGCACTAACATTTACCATCATTGTTGCCAATATTCCATCATTGTTTTTATTCTTTCCATCAATTACAAGAACACTCTTCCTGTAAACATGCCAACAATATCCCCCTTTGGAATTGATGGAAATCTTGAAAGGATGCACTATTCTTCCTAGAACTCCAACTGTAGTAGACCACACCTTTTTCTCCCCCTTTGAAATCAATGTCAAAGAGAACTAGAAGTGACTCTGTTCTCCCCCTGATTAGATATACTATGAGAAATCTCCCCCTGATCAGATAGACTATTTTAACTTGATAACAGGGTCATGCCCAACTTCTAGCATAGATACTCAAACTGAGATTTTGCAAGTGGTTTAGTGAAGATATCAACAATCTAATATTTGGATGGAATATAATGCAAAGAAACAACAATGTTGATAACCTTTTCCCTTAAGAAGTGATACTTGATGGATATATGCTTGGTCTTGGAGTGAAATACAAGATTCATTGACACACTGATTTGACTAGTATTATCACAATGAATTGGAATCAATGCAGTATATTTGACCTCCAAGTCTACAAGTATCTGAATCATCCAAAATACTTGGGTACAACAAGTGGCAGCTGTAATGTATTCATATTTTGTAGTTGATAAGGAAATGGAACCTTGCTTCTTGCTCAACCATGCTACAAGTGAATCTCCTAAGAAGAATTCACCTCCACTTGTGCTTTTCCTTTCATCCATCCAGTTAGCCCAATCAACATCTGAATAGATTGGTAATTGAAAATTTTGATTCATAGGATACCATAGGCCATAGTTCATTGTTCCTTTCAAGTATCTGAATATTCTTTTGACAGCTAGAAAATGGCTTTGTTTAGGTACAGACTGATACCTTCCTACCATTCCAACAACATGCATTATGTCTAGATGAGATGTTGTGATGTACAGCAGGCTTCCTATCATAGACCTATATGAACTCTTATCGACATCAGGTGAGGAATCATCCTTGCTTAACTTGCATCTAGTGACCATAGGTGTTATCATAGGTGAAGAATCTTCCATTTGAAACCTTTTCAACACTTCTCTTAGATATTTGTCCTGAGAAAGAAATATTCCTTAAGACCTCTGAGTAATTTGTAGACCAAGAAAAAATGACAGTTCCCCTATAATAGACATTTCAAATTTAGACTACATGGCAGAAGAAAACCATTGTACCAATGAAGTATTATTACTTATGTAGATGATATCATCTACAGAGACCAACATAATGAGAAAATCATTATCCTATGTTTTGATATATAGATTGCAGTCAATTGTTCCTCTCT
>JZKD02S2305408.1:0-11141 GCA_000966675.3 Picea glauca
CTTTATTAAAACTTAAATAATATGTGCACCATGTTATAAATAAGAACCATAGAGTGGAAGGTTAGCTAGCACAGAGTTGTGAGACCATTGGGATAAGGAGGTCAGGAGTTCAACTCTTGTAGAGTCATAAAATATTTACACATACCAACCACTGGAGGGGTGCCATGTGGCATCCCATGACTGGGCCACGTGGAACCATAACATTTGTCCATGAAAATGACACTTGTCATCACCTAATTTGCCCACATGTTGGCCATCAATCTGTACAACCTTGCCACATCACCCAATGCCAACTCAACACTCTGCCATGTCAGTTGTACGGACGTGACATGTGTCACCCTTGCAATGGTGCCATGTTTCACCTTGACCTTTTGACATTTTGACCAAGTTTGACTGAACTTTGACTGCTTATATCTTTTGATCCGTAACTTTGTTTGATGAGCCGCTTGTGTCGTTAAAAATATTGCAACACAATATATATAAGCCATGTTGAAGACATTCTAATCATTTTGAGTTGCCTCTACGATTTCTAAATTGTTCTTAACCTTCTCTGGATCCTTTTTGGATCACTCACGATTTTCACTGCCATTTGCGGTGAGTTGTCTTATGTTTAGTTACACGTATCATTTTGTAATTATTTTAAATCACTGTGGAAAAATACTTATAACATTGTTTTTTCTCTGTGCAGTCTCCAGAGCGAAGAACTACACCCAGGTGCAAAACTACTTGAGGTTCTTCTTCAACAAAGATAGGAAATATTGATTTCCAGGATGCTCCTGAGGGTGGCGAGGGTGGCAGTGGTCAATGCGTGACCACTGACTGCCATTTTGTATCTAGGCCACCATATGGATGTTTTTTTATGTTATGGCACTTGTTGTCATTATGTATATTGGGAACGATGTGCCATATTGTAAAAAATGTACAATTTAGATTATGTTGAATACACACACACACACACATTTCATGAAACATTTTTTTATGAATCTCATTGTTTCTACATTCTATGCTGATGAATGTATGAATTTTGTGTGTGTGAATGTATGCATTTATTTAATTTGATTAATTACTTTTGAAACTGTGAAGGAATTCTATGTAAGCAAGAATAGTTTGTTTTTTCTAAAGTGATTATAAATACTTGCATTACACATTAACAAATATTTTATGGTGGAAAATATTGCTAAGTACTAAATCCATACACAATTAATAATTCTTAAGGATGTAAATTTGACAAAACACTGAAGTCACATCTTAGTTAAGACTCCATGAACCAATAATAATAATAATGTAGGATAACATAATCATAATTGAAATAAGAGAGTTGAAACCTCACATTACTCTATCCAAAATGAAGCATGACTCATTATAATGGAAATCACAACATGTTATAATGGTTTCTTAATAAAATATCAATACATAAAATATGAATGTACAATAAAGACTCACATCAAATTAAAATATACCTCAAATTCCCCATTAATCTTGCCAAATTGTTCTATAATGTAGCCCAAAAGGAGAGCTCCCAAATAACCAAATTCTCCACCCTTTATAATGGAGAGAGAGAACTCTTCTTTATAGAGTGAGTCTCTTCTCTTATATAATAACATATTATTATTTTCTAACTAACTCCATGACAAGTCAAATAAACATTATAATAATGAATTAGTTAGATCTCTCCTCAATCCATGGTTGACCATGTTACAAAATGTTGACATAAGCCTCTCCAAAGAAATTCGCCCTCATAAAAGAATAGTAGCAGTATGCACCAAATAATGCTCATGAAGAGGAAACGCCACAAAAAATAGTCATCAAGCCAATTCAAATGCCAAGTGTCCAAATGGAATGTTCCCTCCAAGAATGTGCATGCATGAAACCACTCCATATGTGTGAATTCAAAGGTAGCCAACTCCATGGATAAATGTGAAAGATTCCAAGTGGATGGGGTCTCCACAAAAAAGTATGTGATCAATGCCTAGCCTTGCCATGCCTGGCCATGCCATGCCATTTTATTCCATGACTTTCCTTTCCATGCCATGCCCTACCTTTCCATGCCTTGCCTTACCTTTCCATGCCATGTCATGCCTTGCCTTGCTATTCCATGCCATGCCATGCATTTTTATGCCATGCCATGCCATGCCATACCTTGCCTTACCATGCCATGCATTTCCTTGTCTTTTCATGCCATGCCTTGACTTTCCATGCCATGCCATGCCTTGCCTTGCCTTTCCATGCCTTTCCTTTCCTTTCCTTGCCATGCAATGCCTTTCCTTTCCTTCACTTTCCATGCATTTTCATGCCATTCAATGCCTTACATTGCCATGCCATTCCATGCCATGCCTTGTCATGCCATACCTTTTCATGCCTTTCCTTTCCATGTCATACCTTGACATGTCTTTCCTTGCCTTTCCATGTCATTCCATGCCTTGCCTTTCCATGTCATGCCATGCCTTTCCTTGCCATATCATGGTCACCTCAAAACTATAGTCATTTGGATATCACATAGCTCATACCCATGCATATACATTACAAATTTCACATGATAATCCTTATCTGCATTAATTATATTCAATTAAGAAATGCATGCTTATTTACACGATGACTTGCATCTATTATACATTCACAACATAATTTTGAACTAGTATCCACATACCAAAGTTCCACATTTCAATTTGCATGTTTAAAAAAATCACATAACTATCATCATCATAAACATATAACAATAAAAATAATATCTTGCAACACATAAATAGATCCAGATATATACATATGAAATCTCAATATGATTCTAACTAAAGCCAACAAATACTACACAATGAATTAGTAAGAAAAGTAAAAATCAAAGTTCTAACCTTCTAAGGCCAAAATATAGGTTGTCACATTTACAAATCCCTCGAACACCACTATGATATAAAATAAACTAATCCCTCCTTGCATGTGTTTCCATGTAGCTTCCCATTTTAACCTATATAACAATAAATATATATTTCCATAACATTATGCAAGGAAAAATTCAAATCAAAATGTGGATTGAAATGAAACAAGAATCACAAAAAAGGAACATTTCTCATCCCAAGAAATAAAAAACATTTTTTCTAGGGACATATGACTTAAATTTATATCACAAATATCATTTCCATCCAATGAACCTTTTTTTTCCTTGCCATGCCTTTCCTTGCCTTGCCATGACATTACACTCCTTGCCTTGCCATGCCTTTCCTTTCCATGCCATGCCATGACATGCCTTGCCTTGCCATGCCATGCCTTTCCAGGCCTTGCCATGCCTTGCCTTGCCTTCAATTTTCATTCCATGCCATGTTATGCCTTGCCATGCCATGTCATGTCTTGTCTTGTATGCCATGCCTTTCCTTACCTTGTAAAACCATGCATTGCCTTTCCATGCCATGCCATGCCTTTCCATGCCTTTCCATTCCATGCCATGCCTTTCCTTGCCTTTCCGTGCCTTGATTTGCCATACCATGCCTTGCCTTGACTTGTTATGCCATGCCTTTCCATGCTTTGATTTACCATACCATGCCTTGCCTTGACTTTCCATGCCGTGCCTTGGATTTCCATGCCATGACATGCCATTCCATGCCTTTCCATTTTCGTCCCCTGCCTTTACATGCCATTCCATGACATGACATGCCATGCCTTTCCTTTCCATTCATTTCCTTTTCATGTCGTTCCTTACCTTGACTTTCCATGCCATGCCTGTAATTTTCTTTCCTTGACTTTCCATGCCATGCCTCACATTTCCTTGCCTTGTCTCGCCTTTCATTTCCATTCCATGCCATGCCATGCCATGCCTTTCCTTTCCATGCCATGTCTTTCCACAACATGCCTTTCCATGCCTTGCCTTTCCTTGTCATGCCTTTCCTTTCTGATCCATGCCTTGCCATGCCATGCCATGCATTGCCACAAAATTCCTTGTCTTGCCATGCCTTAACTTTCCATGCCATGCCATAACATTCCATGGCATGTCTTGCCTTTCCATGCCATGCCTTTTCTTTCCATATCATGCCATGCCATATCATTCATTCCCTTTCCATGCCCTGCCATGCCTTTCCTTGCCTTACCATGCCATGCAATTCCATTCCATTCCTTTCCTTTGCATACCTTTCCTTGCCATGCCTTTCATTTCTTTTCCATGTCATGTCATGCCTTTCCTTTCCTTTCCATGCCATGCCATGCTATGTCATGCCTTGAATTTCCTTGCCATGCCATGCCATTCCTATGATTTCCTTGAATTTCCATGCCATGCCTTTGCTTAACAATCCATGCCTTTCCTTGCCATTCCATATCATGCCATGCCATGCCATTCCTACGATTTCCTTGGCTTTCCATGCCATGCCTTTGCTTGACAATCCATGCCTTTCCGAGTCATGCCTTTCCAAGCCATGCCTTTCCTTGTCATTCCATACCATGCCATACCATGCTATGCCTTGCCATGCCTTTCCTCACCTTTCCATGCCTTACCTTGTCATGCCATGTCTTTCCTTTCCTTGACTTTCCACACCATGCCTTTCCTTGACTTTCCATGCCATGCCTTGCATTTCCTTGCAGTTAATATAAGAAAGTTCTGAATCATTTTCATGTGTTGAAGTTCTTTTAAGTTTTGAGCTTAATCGAAAACATATCCAGGAGGCCCCCCTGCATGTGTTTTCTTCATCTTTGAGTAGCGTGTGTAGTGGAAGTAGTTCCTCTTAATTGCTCTCATATTTTTTTTTGTTTCTTGTAAGGTTACATTTGTTGTAATTTCTTGTAGACACATAATTTTATATCACAGACAATGTTTCTTTATGTATGGTGAGTAACTGTTTAGGATGATGATGTAAACACAATCAAATAATTGAATGATCTACCATCAATGCATTGTAACAATAGTTCTCACAGAGTATGTTGAATATTAAACAAAGTTTGTAGGTTTTCTTTCTTGCACATTTCATTTCAGTATTTTTAGTTTATCTCTAGTTAGCCTTTTACTCAGAAACATTCCTTTCTGATTTCAAAGTTTAGTTGACCAAGACATACTGCATTTGTGAGAAAAAAATTTAAGTGAATTCTTGCAATCCGAGTCCCTACCATTTGATGGCCAAGTCTAAGTGAATTTGATGATAGGAATGAATTTCTTACTGTTAGTTTTGTAATTTATTGCTTTGATTTTAGTAGGAATTCTTAGACAATTTCAAGACTAGTTCTACACATATTATGTCTGTGTCTCACAAGTTTACCTACTATGATTGATAATTAAATGTTGAGGAATCTAGACCACTAGATCAACCCAACATTTTGGCACCGTTTCTGGGGAGGTACTAAAGGAATTACTCTTGAAATTGCAAGATTTCACTTTTTTTCTTGATTTTCATTTTCTGCTATCAAATTCTTGTTTGCATTTTGTTTGTTTTTCCAACATTCACAACTTGGAGGAGGAGAAATGGTAAGACGCGAGGTAAGAACTTGTGCATCCAATTTAGTGGGTATCTCCAAACCCTCATCATGTCGGCATTGTAAGTGTGTTTCCTTTTATGTGAGTTTTTTATTTTATTTTATTTCATGGAAAGAAAATCTAACTCATGTGAATAGACAACTTGGTGACAACAAACTCTTAGTAGCGTGAGGGAATTCAAGTACATGATCGGATTTTGCTTTAAATTTTTTTGGTGTGGTGTGTTTATTGTTGATTTCTTTTAGATAGAGAAGTTTTTTTTTTTTTTTTTTAAACCCCATACATTAATCCATTCATGAGAAAAACCTCTTGAACATCTAGAAGAACTTAAATATGCCCAAGAATTTGTTGAGCAAGGGAGGATGTGTTGTCGCAAGGATTTTCTCAAATCCTTGTACAAAGTTCAGAGTCATCAATAAGGGTGAATATGTACCTCATGAAGCAGTCTAAGAACAAATGATACATGAACAAACCACACAATAAGAGGACTTAGAAGTTTCTTCTAATCCTCATAAACAAGAAGACAAGATCAATGGGTCATGGATAACTTTATATGAGGAGCATATACTAGAGATATAAATTGAAGAATTTCTTGGATGCTTGTCACCAAACTTACGATTTTCTTANCCATGCCATGCCTCACATTTCCTTGCCTTGTCTCGCCTTTCCTTTCCATTCCATGCCATGCCATTCCATGCCTTTCCTTTCCATGCCATGTCTTTCCATGACATGCCTTTCCATGCCTTGCCTTGCCTTGTCATGCCTTTCCTTTCTGATCCATGCCTTGCCATGCCATGCCATGCATTGCCACAAAATTCCTTGTCTTTCCATGCCCTACCATGCCATGCCATGCCTTAACTTTCCATGCCACACCATAACATTCCATGGCATGCCTTGCCTTTCCATGCCATGCCTTTTCTTTCCATATCATGCCATGCCATATCATTCCCTGCCTTTCCATGCCATTCCATGCCTTTCCTTTCCTTGCCATGCCATGCCATGCCATTCCATTCCTTTCCTTTGCATACTTTTCCTTGCCATGCCTTGCATTTATTTTCCATGTCATGTCATGCCTTTCCTTTCCTTTCCATGCCATGCCATGCTATGTCATGCCTTGAATTTCCTTGCCATTCCATGCCATTCCTATGATTTCCTTGAATTTCAATGCCATGCCTTTGCTTAACAATCCATGTCTTTCCTTGCCATTCCATACCATGCCATGCCATGCCATTCCTACGATTTCCTTGGCTTTCCATGCCATGCCTTTGCTTGACAATCCATGCCTTTCCAAGTCATGCCTTTCCAAGCCATGCCTTTCCTTGCCATTCCATACCATGCCATGCCTTGTCATGCCTTTCCTCGCCTTTCCATGCCTTACCTTGTCATGCCATGTCTTTCCTTTCCTTGACTTGCCATGCCATGCCTTTCCTTGACTTTCCATGCCATGCCTTGCATTTCCTTGCAGTTAATATAAGAAAGTTTTGAATCATTTTCATGTGTTGAAGTTCTTTTAAGTTTTGAGCTTAATCGAAAACATATCCAGGAGGCCCCCCTGCATGTGTTTTATTCATCTTTGAGTAGCGTGTGTAGTGGAAGTAGTTCCTCTTAATTGCTCTCATGTTTTTTTTTGTTTCTTGTAAGGTTACATTTGTTGTAATTTCTTGTAGACACATAATTTTATATCACAGACAATGTTTCTTTATGTATGGTGAGTAACTGTTTAGGATGACAATGTAAACACAGTCAAATAATTGATTGATCTACCATCAATGCATTGTACCAATAGTTCTTACAGAGTATGTTGAATATTAAACAAAGTTTGTAGGTTTTCTTTCTTGCACATTTCATTTCAGTATTTTTAGTTTATCTCTAGTTAGCCTTTTACTCAGAAACATTCCTTTCTGATTTCAAAGTTTAGTTGACCAAGACATACTGCATTTGTGAGAAAAAAATTTAAGTGAATTCTTGCAATCCGAGTCCCTACCATTTGATGGCCAAGTCTAAGTGAATTTGATGATAGGAATGAATTTCTTACTGTTAGTTTTGTAATTTATTGCTTTGATTTTAGTAGGAATTCTTAGACAATTTCAAGACTAGTTCTACACATATTATGTCTGTGTCTCACAAGTTTACCTACTATGATTGATAATTAAATGTTGAGGAATCTAGACCACTAGATCAACCCAACATTTTGGCACCGTTTCTGGGGAGGTACTAAAGGAATTACTCTTGAAATTGCAAGATTTCACTTTTTTTCTTGATTTTCATTTTCTGCTATCAAATTCTTGTTTGCATTTTGTTTGTTTTTCCAACATTCACAACTTGGAGGAGGAGAAATGGTAAGACGCGAGGTAAGAACTTGTGCATCCAATTTAGTGGGTATCTCCAAACCCTCATCATGTCGGCATTGTAAGTGTGTTTCCTTTTATGTGAGTTTTTTATTTTATTTTATTTCATGGAAAGAAAATCTAACTCATGTGAATAGACAACTTGGTGACAACAAACTCTTAGTAGCGTGAGGGAATTCAAGTACATGATCGGATTTTGCTTTAAATTTTTTTGGTGTGGTGTGTTTATTGTTGATTTCTTTTAGATAGAGAAGTTTTTTTTTTTTTTTTTTAAACCCCATACATTAATCCATTCATGAGAAAAACCTCTTGAACATCTAGAAGAACTTAAATATGCCCAAGAATTTGTTGAGCAAGGGAGGATGTGTTGTCGCAAGGATTTTCTCAAATCCTTGTACAAAGTTCAGAGTCATCAATAAGGGTGAATATGTACCTCATGAAGCAGTCTAAGAACAAATGATACATGAACAAACCACACAATAAGAGGACTTAGAAGTTTCTTCTAATCCTCATAAACAAGAAGACAAGATCAATGGGTCATGGATAACTTTATATGAGGAGCATATACTAGAGATATAAATTGAAGAATTTCTTGGATGCTTGTCACCAAACTTACGATTTTCTTAATGTAAAAAACCCAGCTAGGATCTTATGGATCAGATCTAGGATTAGAAAATTGTTTATTTAATATTTTGTATAAATAATCTTCAAAGGAAAATACAGAAGGAAGATTAGCGAGAGCATGATTATGAACCTGAATACAAATTGTAATTGTTGATTGTTTCCTTACAGTTAATATAAGAAAGTTATGAATCATTTTCATGTGTTGAAGTTCTTTTAAGTTTTGAGTTTAATTAATAACATATCTAGGAGGGCCCCATATTTGTGTTGTCTTCATCTTTGAACAATGCGTGTAGTGGAAGTACTTCCTCTTAATTTCTTTCATATTTTTTTCTATGTTTCATGTAAGGTTACATTTGTTGTAATTTCCTGTAGATACACAATTTTACATCACAATCAATGTTGATTTATGCATGGTGAGTAACTGTCTAGAATGATGATGTAAATACAATTAAACAATTGAATGATCTACCATCACTGTGCTATACCAATAGTTATCACATGGTATACTAAATATTAAGTAGAGTCTGTAGGTTTTATTGCTTGCATATTTCATTTCAGTATTTTGAGTTTATCTCCAGCTAGCCTTTTACTCACATTTAGAAATATTCCTTTATGGTTTCAAAACCTAGTTGACCAAAATAGAGTGAGTTTGTAAGTAAGCACACAAAGTCACTTCTTATAATATGAGTCCCTACCATTTAACGGTGAAGTCTAAGTGATTGTGATCATAGGAATGAATTTATAATTGTGAGTTTTTCAATTTATTGTTTTGATTTTAATAGGATTTATTAGGAAATTTCAGGACTGTTTCTGCAAATATTGTGCTTGTGTCTCACAATTTTACCTACCTATATTGATAATTAAATGTTGAGGAATCTAGACCACTAGATCAAGACAACAAGGATCTCTGGGACTAAGGTTTTGCTCAATCAGACATAGTGAAATTTCTAAACAAGAGGTTGATTTTCAAGAACATTGTGTCAAAATATTGTGGGTAGCGTGGTCGCATGGGCCTTGGCCAAACAGACATGTGGGAGCTTATGGAACTATGTTATGATGGTTGGTCTAGATTTATTCCCCTGGAACAAATTTCGAACATGTGCCCAAATGACTTGAGGAGGTGAGTTGCAAATCATGATAAAACTCAAATCGAGACTCAAATGGATGAAATGTCAGTTGCATTGGATCTGGGGCACCAAGGTGGGGCCCCTTCGCTAGGCTACGCTCTCCAAAAAAGTGTCTATTGGAGGATCTCCAAAACTATGGTTTTCCTCAATGAGGCATAGTGCAATTTATGAACAAGAGGTCAATTTTCAAGAACATTGTACTAGGTGATTGTGGGTAGCGTGGTCACATGGGCATTGGACAAATAGATGTGCAGGAGCTTACAAAACTCTATTATGCTAGGCAAGGTACATTAGGCTAGGTCAGAGTAGGCTAGGATAGGCTAGGATAGAGTAGGCTAGGCTAGGATAGAGTAGGCTAGGCTAGGCTAGGTAGAGTAGGTTGGGCTAGGATAGGCTAAGTAGAGTAGGCTAGGCTAGGATGGGTAGAATAGGATAGGATAGAGTAGGCTAGGATATATTAGGCTAGGCTAAGTAGAGTAGGCTAGGTAGAGAAGGCTAGGATAGAGTAGGCTAGGATAGATTAGGCTAGGCTAGGTAGAGTAGGCAAGGATAGAGTAGGCTAGGATAGGCTAGGCTAGTTAGAGTAGGCTATGCTAGGCTAGGCTAGACTAGGATAGAGTAGGCTAGGCTAGGTAGAGTAGGCTAGGATAGATTAGGCTAGGCTAGGTAGCTAATGCTAAGATTGAGTAGGCTAAGATAGATTAGGCTAGGCTAGGTAGACTAGGCTAGGATAGAGTAAGCTAGGTAGAGAAGGATAAGATAGAGTAGGTTAGAATAGATTAGGCTAGGCTAGGTAGAGTAAGCTAGGCTAGGTAGAGTAGGTTAGTTAGAGTAGGCCAGGAAAGGCTAGACTAGGTAGAGTAGGCTAAGATAGAGTAGGCTATGATAGAGTAGGCTAGGCCAGGCTAGGCTAGGCTAGGTAGAGTAGGGTAGGATAGAATAGGCTAGGCTAGGTATAGTAGGATAGGATATAGTAGGTTAGGATAGAGTAGGCTAGGCTAGGCTAGGATAGGATAGAGTAGGCTAGGCTAGGTAGTGAAGGCTAGGATAGAGCATGTTAGGCAAGGCTAGGCTAGGTAGAGAAGGCTAGGATGGAGTAGGCTAGGCTAGGCTAAGCTAGGATAGAGTAGGCTAAGCTAGGTAGAGTAGCTTAGGATAAAGTAGGTCAGGATAGGCTAGGCTAGGAATAGTAGGCAAGGTAGACTAGGATAGATTAGGCTAGGCTAGGATAGATTAGGCTACGGTAGGTAGAGTAGGCTAGGTAGAGAAGGCTAGGACAGAATAGGCTAGGATAGATTAGGCTAGGCTAGGTAGAGTAGGCTAGGATAGAGTAGGCTAGGCTAGGCCAGGATAGGATAGAGTACGCTAGGATAAAGTAGGCTAGCCTAGGCTAGGATAGTATAGAGTAGGCTAGGCTAGGTAGAGTAGGATAGGCTAGGTAGAGTAGGCTAGGATAGAGTAGGCTAGGTAGAGTAAGCTTGGCTAGGCTACGCTAGGATAGAGTAGGCTAGGCTAGGTACAGTAGGCTAGGATAGAGTAGGCTAGGCTAGGTAGAGTAGGCTAAGATAGATTAGGCTAGGCTAGGTAGAGTAGGCTAGG
>JZKD02S2305430.1:0-29722 GCA_000966675.3 Picea glauca
CAGGCGCAGGCTCAGACGGAGGAACTGCAGGAGCAACAGCAGTATCACCAGAATTAACATCTACATCTTCTAACTTCATTTTTCTGCTTGCAGCAGCAGAATTTGCATTGCAGCTCATCCCCCAAAAAAGAACCACTGCCATTAGAAAAACAAGAGCAGCATTATTCCTGTACTTACAAATAATACGCTCCATTCTCCAAATTTAATAAACTGGTAACAAGTCAGTATTCAACCCAACCCTAAAGCAGTCCAGTAATGAGATGAGACGATATACAATTGATATATTGTAGAATGAGATGATATAAATGGAGGTGGGTTTTTCTGTATATATAGATGAAGAAGCACGCAATTGCACAAAGCCAAAGTAAAGCTTGATGCGCATTAATTAAGTAACAACTAGTGCTATTGAATTGGGTACACCTGCCTTCAGAAATCAGTTTGGATTGATCGGTCATGGTGCATTGCAGTGGGTGCGTAAGAAGAATATGACGACGCAATATAATTTATCTATCTAATTCCAACCTACGCAAGTGCTAATTTGACGATAGTTATGAGATCATATATGTTGTCTTAATTATTGTATTCGGTGAACTACTGCTACGCATAAAACTCACAATGAATGAGGACTCTCTTCAAACTACGTGCCTCTGTGTGATGTTATTTTCCACGATGTTCTTGGTGCCCAAGCCAGCACTCTTCATTTTTTTCATTTTTATTTCATTGGTTCAAGGCGACTAAGCGAAAGACCCACCATGGAAAATATGGTAACATCTCTTCTCTTCTTTTCTTGGGATGAAAGGCATTTCAACATCTAAGTCTAAATAATATTTAATAGTTAAAAGATTCAACTAAACTAAAAAAAATAACAAGAGAGTATACATAACACAGAAAAATACCAAACATTAAATAACCTGTACATATTTCCTTGTAAGCAGGCCACCTGACCCTCCTAACATCGGGCCTCCCAGTAAAGCAGATACAAGCATGGCGCAGACGGACCAGACACCAGCCAAAGTAATTGTAATCTGTCACATATATAACTTTTTAAAAACAATTTTCTTCCACTTTTAAAATCAAATCAAGTGTTTAAACTAAAAAGAAGATGGCTTTTCACCACTTCTTTTATAGTAGGAGTGTTGATTTTGTGTTTGATTGGTTATAGGTAAGTTTATAAATTTTATGTAAGTTAATAATCCTTATTAGGCATAAAGGGATTATAGCTATTGATAAATAGTTGACTTCACATTAATTTGTCCTTTGACTATAAATTTTTGCACAATCTCTATTGTTAGAACTAGAAAATAAAAAACATTATTTTTTATATAATAAAAAATAATTGTTTGTCATCATCTCATTAAAGAATAGATTCTAAGTCTTATTGCCAACTTCACTATTCATATCCAAAGTTTTGAGCATCCTTGCTCTTTTTGAATTTTTATTGAAATGTTTACATATCGAAAGTTTTGAGCATTGACACTCTTTTTGAGGTACTTGAATAGGCTTGAGAGCTTAAATGTTTACATAGCGTGATGCCCTTAAACATGCCTGACAACCTTAAATGTTTACTTAAATAGGCCTGCCAAAGTACAGTTTTCCTCCAATTTTTGCATACAATCTTGCAGTGAATTTGGGCAATATTGTTGTCCACCACCACTCACATAGTCATCATATGTTTCATATTTCTTCTATGCTTGGAATGCAATTTAGTAATCATTGAAGATACATATA
The DNA here is from genome assembly GCA_000966675.3 of Picea glauca. Lineage (NCBI taxonomy): Eukaryota > Viridiplantae > Streptophyta > Pinopsida > Pinales > Pinaceae > Picea > Picea glauca. The sequence continues at coordinate 1,729 of JZKD02S2305430.1, forward strand.
TTCTTTATTGGTTCACTGGTTGTTGCTTGTTCACTGGTTCGTTGGTTCATTGGTTGCTGCTTGTTGTGGTTTGGTTCAACTTTGCAAGGTTGAAGTCCTGCACTTGCAATTGGACCTGTTGGTGCTTGCACACTGGTTTGCTGCTTGCTACTTGATTTTTTTTCTTCAACTTTGCAAGGTTGGAGTCCTGCACCCATAGTTGGAGCTTTTTTTTCACTTTGCAGGGTTCAAATCTTGCATCCACAATTGGACCTGCGATTTTGTCGTTCATCATTGATGAGTAAGTTTTAATACCATAGTTTCATTCATATTCGTTGTTTACTGTTTACTATTTACAATTTGCAAGTAAGAATATTTAAGTGTTTATTCATCATTCTTATCCTGCAGACTTTCTATAGAGTTTGGCATATCGTTTTCTCGTGCTCTCGAATTTTCCTCCATTTTCCCCCCCAAACTCTGCACCATGTGCATGCCAATGTCGTCTGCACAACTCCGACTTTCATTTTTTCTAGAATTACAAATCCCGGTCCTTTTCCATATGTGACGAAGTGGAAATGTAATGCCTCAATTGAATAAGGAAATTCTTTAGCCTTCCTACCTTGCCCTCAATGATATTCCCACCTTGCCCGAGAATGAATACCTACCTATCCCATACGAAAATCAAACCTGTGTATTTCACATGAAAATACGATGTCAAGCTCGTTGCCTTTGCAAAATGTTCTTGTAGAAGAAAACTGCAGGTAGGTGTAGAAGGGCTAAGTATGATACAACGATAACCAAACTGCAACAAAATAACACACCATTGTCAGGCATTATCCATCTTTATCGGTGACATATTTAAGTAAGTTATAAAGAAAAAAGTTCCGTTCCAGGATCTGTTATTGCACTTTGCAGGGTTGAAATCCTGCACTCGCAATTGGACCTACGATTCTGTCATTCATCATTGACGAGTAAGTTTCAATACCGTAGTTTCATTCATATTCCTTCTTTACTGTTTACTATTTACAATTTGCAAGTAAGAATGTTTAGGTATTTATTCATCGTTCCTATCTTGCAGACTTTCCATAGAGGTTGGCATATCTTTTCCTCCCGCTCTTAAATTTTTCTCCAATTGTTTCTCCAAACTCTGCACCATATGTATGCCAATGTTGTGTGCACAACTCTGACTGTCATTTTTTCTAGCATTACAAATACTGGTCCTTTGCCTTATGTGACAGAGTGGAAATCTAACGCCTCAATTGAATAAGGAAATTCTTTAGCCTTCCCACCATGCCCTCGATGATATTCCCACCTTTCCCGGGAATGAGTACCTACATGCCTTTGCAAAATGTTCTTGTAGAAGAAAACTGCAGGTAGATGTAGAAGGGATAAGTATGATACAAAGGTAACCAAACTGCAACAAAATTGCACACCATTGTCACGCATTGTCCATCATTATCGGTGACATATTTCAATAAGTTATAAAGATAAAGTTCCAAGACCTAAAATGCAAATCCTGGGTAGAGGATGAAGATAAAGAACAAAACGAGTTGGGTCCAAACATTAATGTTGATTTCAGATTATATTCCCACATGATAAATATAACTCTTATAAGGGTTTAGACTTCCAATAGTTGTTGAGAAGACGAAAAAAAGATTGTTCAACTGTCAAATTTCTTTTGGCCAATGGGCTTGACACACAAAAAATTGTTAGGTCGATGTTTTGCAATTTTCTAGTTAAATCTCTTCTATATAGTTTATAAAATGGGCTTTACACACAGAAAATTGTTGGGATGGTGTTTTGCGATTTGCTAGCTAAATACTCAATCTTTGTACTGAGAAAATTGATACTATTGTTTTATTTGCATTATCTCTTCTATATGGTTGGGCACTAACTATAGCTTTGTTTCTCTGTCATATGCTATAGAAACCACAAAGAACTGGATTTGAGATGAAAAAAGGTTGAAGGATACATATGAGAGTTGTTATTCACTCCCAAACTTATACTTATCTTTTTTTCTATTTTCGTATTATCTAAACATAACTAAGAAACATCTTGAAAATCACAACTTAAAAGATGGAGCAAGCAATAGATGTTGAATGCTATCAAATAGATGCACACTCCATTGTACATGACAACATCGACAAGATATTGTGTAACAATGGCCTTTTCATATTAGATGCATTTTCGTATACTGCGGGAGATTGCCTCTTCGATGCATTTAAAGTTCTATTGCACTTCTGTTATTCCTCGACTGAGATGCACAATGGATTAATGATAGATAATTTCTTAGCTTGTTTATAAAATGGAAACATTGAGGCATTAGAATCGTATCAATACAGATTGGCATATGATTTTCTTTACCAATTGCATTGAATACATGATGTTAGTATATATCTTTCAAAGATGGATTTCTTTGCATCTGCAACCCTACCTCCACATGAGAGAGGACTTTGGGGAGATACATTTTGTATATGGTGGCTAGCCAAGTGGCTGAATATATCAATTGGAATTCGGTCATTAACAAGAAAAAGAAGATATCTACTATTCAACAAAACTGCATTTAGATATTCATATTGCATCTTGTTCCATGATGCCAATCCTCTAAGTGGTCATTATGAACCACTAATCTATAAAAAATTATCCATATGAAATCTTGGAGGATCTGATATTTACTTGTCGCTAACCTGCAAAGACCTTCAATCCCATTGGAAACAAATTATGCATCCTATGAACTCTCATGGATTAAACATAGCAACAACTAGTACATCTAACTATGGAGATAGTTTGTTCAATGCAATCTGTTATTTGATAGCAACAGAGTTTGATGTGCACTCACTACGCCTTTACAATGTACAATCCTTTTGCAATGCAATTATAGGTGGAAGTCAACATGAATTTGACTGCTTGCATCAACACCTTCTACCATATCTCATAGAAAGTATGCCGAAAATTGGAAGATGACAACAATATCTTGTAAATATGGCAATTCCATATGAGAAAGGAAATATAGAGGGTGGGACATTTTGTTTGCACTGGATATATGTCACATTCAGAGTAAATATCCAGGTCTAGTCAAGCCTTTCAAATGACACTGTCCATTTCTACTGTACTAATTCAAACTACGATAAAATAATTGACATTATATCGTCGAAAAAAGATACAACACACATCCATTATCAAACTTTGATAAGAAATACTTCTAGTTCAAGATTCACTGTCCATGCCAACCAAACCACAACGAATCTACATAAACGTCGCACGCTATGTAGTCACGATGAAACTCATTCCAATTATAATTAGGTGATAGAGAGCTTAAACAAAAAGCATAGACTGAATTATCACAACTTGAAAAAGGTCATACATGAAAGACATAAATACATCAATGCACTTCCTTCTATACCTCTCAATTGTACAACCGATCATCCTGAGGTGGAAGGAAGCTTGAGAAAGAAACAAAAACTCACATATCACAACCTAAAAAAAGTTGTGCGTGCACAACATGAGTGCATTTACAAACTTCCTACTGAACACAAACATCACATTTCCTATAAAAAATATCATCACCATTTTCATCGTCAAAATGGTGAGGAGGCAATGCACACAACAATTGCTACACATCATCGTCTAGGAGAAAGAGATGCAACGCAAAACTATATGAAACAAATTGAAGACACTTCTTGTATTGCATGTGCGATTTGCGAGGAATTACATTTCAAAAATAACATTAAGTCTTTCACCCCTGAATTTCAAAAAGAATACATCATCTTGAGATTAAATGATAGAACATTTTCCACTAGCACAATTTGTCTTCCATGGAAAAGATCACTTGAAAATGGAAAAATGCCACAATTTGCAACACCTGACCAAATAAGATGTAACACACCACTACCAGATGTAAGTACACTTAAATAAATTGAAGAGAGAGTAGTGACTCTTCGAATTGCATTTGCACAGATCATACCCCGGGGCTATAAACAACCCCAAATCGACTTAACATGGTCAATTTTTAACGTGCATGTCTAGTTAGATGTTATTCAAAAAGCGTTGCCACAATCCATGAGCGAAACAATGACGATTGTTGTATCTCTCAAAATACATTTGCAATACAAGAATGCATACTAGACAGGTAGAGTGTGTGTACACATTGTCATGAAAACATTAAAAGAACTATGTTCCAGAAGCCTGTATAGGGGAGAATTTTTTTGTATAAATGAGAACTGGAACCATGTTCTTGAACAAGGAAATGAAAAATCTATGCAAACTTTCGAGACTACTACTGACTTTGATACAAGTGATGAATCAAAGAATGAAAGACCTATGGAAACATTGATACATGGATTCACTGACTCACAACACATTCATGACTTGCAATAAAATAATTTGGAAATCACACATGTTGAAGGGAAACGTCCACTTGGAATATTCAAGGACAAGTTTGTGGAGGAAATGAACTTCCCAACACTGTTCTATGGAGATCCATGTGCCACTGACATCACATAATGATTCAACTACCAAAAAATGGTTTGATGGGAACTGCTACATTTAAGCAATGACTTCTCCTATCACACAACAAATTTGTTTTTCAAAACAATGCACATACTAATTCAGAAAGTGATCTCTTGCATATGGGTCTGAACAAGAAAAGGCCAACTATGAGGAAGAAAGTTATTGGCCAGAGATGTCAAGTACAAATCAAACCTATAAAAAATCCTAAAATCTGATATTGGATACATAGATTTCAAAAACATTCGCATCTCTCTTGACTAATTGCAACAAAACAAGAAAAATATATTTGCAATGATCCGACAATTGGGGCCTCCAACTGTTTTCATCACATTCACAAGTGCGGAGCATCGTTGGGATCCGTTGGTGACTACGATGTCTACATTGTATAGAAATAGGAAAAGGAAAAAACAAACCGTGACCTTGGAAAATGATGACATTGACTACCTCATGAGAAAATATCCAGTGACATGTACTCGTTACTATAGACATAGAGTAAATGATTTGAGGCAATTGATATGTCATGATGAAATGTTCTTCGAAAGAATATCAGACTACTATTTTGTAACCGAGTTCCAAAATAGAGGGAATGAACATGACCACACACTATTATGGATAGAGGATATCAACCACAAAAAAAAAAAATTCAATGGGACTATGAAATCAACCACAAAAAATTAAAATTAAAATTCATCGTTGTTATACTTACAGTCAAGTTGATAGTACAATAATTTTACTTCAACAACCCTCCATTGATTTTTTTGTAGCTTTTCGATGCTTCTCTTCTACAAACACATCCTGGAAAGTATAACTATGACTCAGTTTCTCTATTCCTTGATTGAAGAGCCTGTTTAATTGTCTAATTCACTTCATAGTTACTGTTAAGACCACCAATGGGGATTTGTTAAGACCAATTCTCGCTTCCAAAAATTTCCCTCCCCTTTCTGGTTACTTAGTCATTTTTCGAAAAATGTCAAAGTGTGCGGGTTGGAGGATTCACGCATTCACATTTCCAATGATGCTTTTATATCATGAATTCGACCGACCTCTTCCCCATTCCATACTCAACCACTTTCTCGATCGCGGGTTCCTGACCAGGCGGGCTCAATATTACACTTCCATTGTTCCGCACCCTACAAACAACACCCAAAGTTCTCCGATATACAAATTGACAATCAAATTCCCCTTTATTTCCCCCCTCCACTTGCCCTTTCTGGTTACTTAGTCTTTTTTTTGAATATGTCTCATTATTTTATATCACGAGTCCAACCGACTGCTTCCCCGTTCCATACTTAGCCACTTTTTCAATCTCCGGTTCCCGGGCATGCGTGCTCAACATTGCGTTTCCATTGTTCCGCAACCTACAAAAAACACTCGGAGTTCCGCGATATACAAATTGACTGTCAAATTCTGCCATCATGCCCTGTTCCGTGTTACACATTTTGTAGTCAAAAGTTCGGAGACATACAATTTGACCATCATGCCCTCACGTCTCCTGAGTATAACCTGTGACCCTATTTTGAATCCCGACCAATCGCTTTCCATACTTGGCCATATCTTGGAATCTCTTTCAAGGGTCATCGGGTTGGCAGGTTTACGAAATCTCAAATCCTTAATCGCTCTTCGTCATCCCCGCCACCTTCACATTTATTTCTAAATATGCAATTATTAATATTTAATTCTAACAACTCATCATGCAGGAACCGTAAATATTGTCATTAATGAGCAAAAGGCTCGAGGAGATCTCCCATTAATACGTATTAAAACAATATTTGAATAGGGTTATATTATCCCTGTAATGTACCTCAAAATTTACATAAAAAAAATAAATTGTTTGGGAACATTGAGTTGGTTTTGTATCCTTAAGGCCATTCATTCACTTGTCAATCCTAAGGTACATTTGTCTTACTGCTTTTGCTCCTCTATCCTATTAACATAGGGTCGCTACTTCTTTTGGTAAAGTGTTGCATACGACAACATGTCCATAATTAGGGACCATTTGTCTCATGGTAACTCAACACTGTCCACTATATTATTCCTAAGCCACTCTAAGACATGTAGTAGTAACCACTTAGAGCCTCGCTATCCTATATTGCAAGGTTAGAGGTGTCAGGCCTATAGAAGTCCGATCCCATAAGTGTAAGTAGCATTATACAATCTACAAAGAGAAATTAACCTTATTCGGAAAACATTGGTAAGGTGGATTAATTTCGGCCACTAAAAAAAAATTACACCTTGAATCTATAAAGCGCAAAGGGTTAATCTATTAGAGGTTAGGATTATGATTGTTTGCACACAACTCGTTGGGTAACGACAAGGAAAACCATCTTAGTGTTTAATGCAGGGTAGTTGGATTCGACATGTAATGGTGTAATGAGACCTTCATCCGGTTGCCTCGCCATCAATGCCCTTAGCTACCGATACAGGTGGAAGGAACTATGCCTTAAAGGTCTGTCTACACATTTAAAGCACCTGGGAAAATGTCTATTCGACACAGAGCTCGACTGGCGTGCTCGAAGGAAATGTTGACACCTTCCCCGTAGTCACATGGTCTATGTACGAGCTCCTTCTCTCCTTTTGCTCCATTCGGAAGTTACTCCCACACCTTTCACTCTCATTCGACCTTTGGTTTGGGTGAGAGAGGATTCACCATATCAGGTCATTCCGTTCGCACCCTGGTTAAGGTTTTTTTTTTGTGAAGGAGAGAAAGAATGTTATAGAGAAAATATTTTGTTGGCTCAAGCCTCATGGCCGAGAGTATACGATTCCAGTCCCTGTGCTAAGTGCGTGAAGGTTCTTGGTGGTGCTTCTCGATAGCCGTTCTGAGTGGTAAGTTTACCTTCGACTCTCCTTTTATTTACGTTTTTAAAACAAACATTCTGCCTTGTCTGTGGGTCTGTTCATACCTTTGTTCTTTGATAATGTCCACATCTTATTTCCAGGGTATTGTGTTAGGAAAAGGGAGTCGGGTTCTGTTTGGTAAGGGTTTTGACTCCTATCCTAGTTTATCTCTGTTACTGCACCATACGCCTTGTCGGGACTGAGCCATTACTCGTATCACAACGTCTATCATGAAAGTCGAGAACTTATTCGGTTAAACCCCATGCTATTATTCCCTTTTCTCCTCCGTTGGGTAGTCTGTTACACCCTTGTTATTTTGTTTCCTGGTTCGGTTAACCCTTGTTATTATCTCCTGGTCTCTTCCGTTGGATAGTTCGTTAAATCCTTGTTATTGTTTCCTGGTCTTCTGTGGTTGACTTTAGTGTTAGCTGGTAGCATCAATTTAGAAGCGAAGTTCTTCACATTGGCCGAACTCATTTAATCTCTTATGTTTAAGTTGAATATACGAAAGTTTATGTTTACCATGCATCGTTTTTCGCCTTTTATTTTTTTTCTGTTATTCCTGTAATATCCCTTCAGATTATACATTGGTATCTATTATTAATGATGGGCCCCTTCTTGTGCGAGGGTACCCATCAGGGAGGCACGAACACCCCTTCCCCTTTCGGTCCGGGCGATGTAGCGCGACGACAGGAGGCATAAATCCTCTGCTTCAGTTAAGTATTCAACGAGCCCTTTTCTAGTCATTTTCTATTCTGTAACTTAAATACATTATCCTGTTTGGTTATGTTTTAAATCTTCTTGTTAATACTGTGCATGTGTAGGCATGCTGAAACATGGGGACACTCTCCTCGCTCCATCAAAAGGTATTCGGGTTCCTATGCAGTATCTAAGTTAATTTTTTGAGATTCAAACCCCGCTGGTCCAGGCTCTGTTTCATCCTAAAGTCTGAGAGGTTAATTCCAAGTTTTGTGGTACGGGGTACGCTCTGAATTGTATAAAATGTTTTTCGGTATACAGAACCATCGCACAGTGTGCGTCTGGCTGGACTTTGGTAACTAAACCATCGATTGTTAAAAATACAATTCTCATTATACCATGTGTATTTAATCTGTTTTGGGGTTTGGGAACTCTGAAGTATTCTCCTCTGTATAATATAATTTGGGATTTCTGTTCTGGCTATCATAGTTATTTTGTTCCAGAATTGAATCTCATTATTGGATGTATAACCCATTTTCCGAAACGAATCGGCCATGCATAGTGATTACTCCTAAGGGTTTGGTTCTTTCCCAGAATTAATATGGTCGATGATTCTAGTTTTTCATTTATGTTCCAATTGAAGAATTAACTAGTTTCAGTTTCACGCATCACAAGTCATTTACCTTCTTTTTTTTCAGTTATAAATGTTGAATAACCTTTATCGATCTGCTTACCCGTGGAAAAGTAGCTTCATTATTAGTTTGGATTCACGCCTCATATACTGTCTACCTTCTATGTCAATTATCATGATCAAATAAGCCCTTAACAGACTGCTCACCAGTGAATTAGATAGATTCAATGCAGTTCGTGTACTATTTTCCTTCTGTTTCTGTTATCGCTTATCGTATAAGTTCCTTATAGATCTATGCACCAAAAGATTCGATGGTCATCATTATTCGTTTATGATTCGTGCTTTATTACCTTCTGTTTCTATTATCATTATTAAATAAGTCGCTACAGGACTGTTTGGGTTACGTATCAAGAAATCTTTTATCCTCTGTTCTTGATTACTTATATTGATTAAAAACCTTTATGGGTCTGCTCACAAAAACAAGAAACAACATAATCAATATGACATAACCTGTGGTTTAACTGTGGGTAAACATTTTCTTAACAGGGTCATCCCTTGCTGCCGTATCTATCTCAAATTATTCATGTATATATATCTATATAGCCTACCTGTAATGGGGTCTGAGGAGTCTTTTCTTTTCTTGGAATTAAAATTTTCTCTTATAAGGTTATCTATCCATTTAATGCTATCAGTTTCTGGGATGGACAGTTTACCTAATGACATTCCTCCTCTGTTCGCAGAATGTCCATTACACTATATAACTATATATATAGGTTTAATGACTATACCGATTTATATGCTTGTCGATTAGTACTTCACTGTTGTAGAGTATACTTGTTGGATTTATGAATGGTATGCTTAGTCGCAAAAGCTCATTGTTTATTGGTAGCGTCCATAGGAAATTAAAAAAACAAACAATCTGTTATGGGATTTGTAACTATTACATAATTCGTTTTGCTGTTAATACATTCCAGAAATCTTAGTAATTTACCCAGTATTAAATCTAAATAAAAGGGCCCATTTCTAGCCAATCATTAGGAAGTAAAAAGTTAGATCTTTTCCACAACATTCGACCAGAAACAAAATCATATATAGAAATAAAACAGATTTCAATACATAATCATTTGACTAGAGCAAGGTAGAGTTACATATTTGAACCAGATTTTACGGGAAGACGAAGGGAGCAGCCACGTTCCTCCCAACCATAGAACAGGGCATCCAATCTACTTGCCCGATTCACCCCCTAGCCTGACCATGAATCCATGAGGGCGAATTGAAATCTCCTCTCGAGCAATGTCCTTCGAATATCGGTAGTATTCTCCTTGGCTCACACTCACATAGTAGTGTTCATAACATCAAAAACAAAATTTCTTAGTCTTTTCCCAACATACTTGGCAGCGTCCTGCCTCCTCACATATGCTCTTTTATTAGTTTACCTAGGACTTTTTCCCTCTCTTGGGGAATTTTCGCAGCTTTTCTAAATCCCTGATTTTCATGGGCTGCCATTGGCCAAATCACTGATTTTCCACTTGTAACAATCATCCCAGAGTTAATTTCAATGTGTTCCCCACTCATGGAGTCATGGTCAGCTAAATTCAACATGGCTGCTCCATTTGTCCTCCTGCAATCAACATAAAATATTCTTTTCTTTCCTTTTTCATGCATGTGTCATAGTCAAGTAGCTATTTGGGGCAAATCAGATCTCTTCCCAACATTCAAATCATTTATTACAATCATAAAATTTGAAATTTGGAATTGCCATAATTGGCAAAAATTTTCCAATTTCAGAATTTACTAAAAACGGAAATAAATTTCCAGCACTTTTAGATTCTAAATTCTTTTGTCCAATTTCTTTATTTTGGGGATGTCACAATCCCTTCCGAGTGTTCATTTCAAACATAATGGAATCTCTTTCATGCGTTGTCGGGTTGACTACTTCACAAAATCTCCAATCCTTAATCGCTCTTCGTTGTCCCCGCCACCTTTGCACTTCTTTCTAAGTATGAAATTAGTAAGATTTAATGGTAACAACTCATTACACAGGAATCGTAGAAATTGTCATTAATTAGTGAAAGAATCGAGGATATCTCCCATTGATATGCATTAAACCAATATTTGCAGAGGGTTATATTATCCCTTCCGAGTGTTCATTTCAAACATTATCTGGAGCAAACAGAGGTTCTCGTCAACTTATTGCAGTAGCTTGACAACAGTTCTGTGGAGATACAGTAAACACCTTCAGGCACGATGACCATAACTTCTAGTGGTCCAGGGAACATTCTTACTACTCATCCCCTTCTGCCCAAAAGGAAGTAAGGAGATGGTCCCTTGGTGTGTCGAGAGATATATTTCAAGCCAAAGAATTCCAAGGAAACCTTCCTTGCATTTATTTGTTTTGTGACTCTATACATGTGTATATCCTTCCCCCTCACATTCATTTGTTTTGTAACGCTATAAACGTGTATATCCTGCATTCTCTATGTATATTCATCGCCCGCTCCAAATTTCAAGGGTTTTGCAGAAAATCACGTAAGAATGGCTGGCGCAGAGGTTGATGTGGTCGATTTTGAGCCAGAAGAAGATGAACTAATGGACGATGATACACCAATGGATGATGGCAATGCAAACATTGTTCCCACTCTTGTGCCCAAATTGAAATCCACCATAACGGGGGGCACTTCCCAACTCAGAGATGGCTGCCCTAAGAATACCAAAGGAAGGGGTTTGGGAGAATAAACCGACGTTGAACGCAATAGCCTCTTTGCAGCACGAGAGTTTGAGTCTCTTGACTCGGATGGTGGTCCCGGTCCCCATAGATGTATCCTTTCCTTTCATTTTTAGGGCTTTGGAATAGGGTTTGGATTTGTCCCTGGTGCAAGTTGTGTCCCTGAAGTCTTTGACTGTAAGGAGATGGTCTCTTGGTGCGTCGAGAGATATATTTCAAGCCAAATAATTATTCAATTGTGGGACCAGTTTCCTATTTCTTTGTCACCTCAGGTCTTCCACAAGATGTTGAAATTTCCGGAGCCAACATTGACCTTCATAGGAGAAGACTGCAAGGAGTTCCTAAAAGAACATGATAATTAGTTTTACATCCATGTTCAAGAGCTTGTCAATGCATTCTGCATGTTGTTGCACTATATGAACAACACATAATTGTATGTATGTTTTTTTTTTTTGTAACTCCTCTACCTGTATTTATGACAAGTATGTCTAATGCTTCCATGCAAAGAACTCAATTTAATGTCTATGGATAAATATTATTACCCACTATTTTTCTTATAAATTTACTATTAAACAATTTCCTTAGAACCTTGGTTGCGAATTCTTTGTTGGATTTAACACCTCTTCTTGTTTGCATGGTTTGATAATCTCATAATTCTTAAATATTGTATTGACTCAAGCAATTTGATCAAATATTAAGAAGTTTCAGTGTCGAACATAGTTTGTAATTTTCATTTAACTAGTTCCAAATTATCTTCTTCTCAAATCAAATCAATGAACAAATATTATGATTTTAGTTTCAATATAAATAGATATTATAGATACCGTTATAACCTCAATATGAACAGATCACACTCCACAAATTCGGTCCTCCAAAAATAGAACTAACTTTAACTCAAAAAAAAAACGTAAATTGTGAATTGGGAATCTTTATAAATTTAAATATATGTTTCTCACTAAATATGGGTTTATTTCAACGTGATCTTTTGATGCGTAGTTAGATTTTTTTTTGGTCAATGAGTTCATGAAAGTTGAGTGAGAAGCGTTAAGATTGGTAGATAAAGTAACGATCAATTTAGTAGGAACGATACATATAATAGAATTGGTAGACACTTTAGCGATGGATTTCGAATATTCAAAGAAGCGACGAATTTTCTCTAAGAGTTGTCTGACACGTCATCATACATAACATCTATTATGTAACGTGATGAAATTGTACCATTTGTATTCCATGTCCGTCGAGACGACTCGTTAATGATGTGGCTGTAAAAAGTGAAGATTTTCAATAAAGTGAAGTCAAATTTAGATATTGGAAATCAATTTTTTTATGAGGTGTTAGTTTAATTGAATGAGGTGTTAGTTTAATTGGTTAGTATACAGATTTTAAAATTTTATTTTAATTTTCAAAATCACAAATTCAACTTATCTAAATAAACTTTTTATTTTTACTTACTGAAATACACTCTTTACTTTTACTTGAATTTAATAAAACCAAAAACCCGTACAATAGATTAGAATCACTATTCACACTAGAGCAAGCCTAAGCCACCTCTTTTCTTATATATATGGATCATCGATTCATCCATTCCACCTACTGCGTACCCCTGCACGTTTTCTTATATATAAGATTCCAATTCCTTTGGTGTAAATTTTCTCTCTCCACCCTCACCTAACAGTAAAAATGAAAATACAAGATTGTTCTCTCAATTCATCTCAGCAAAAAAGAAACTCAATGTTACACAAGAAAAATAGATAACTCATCATTCCCAAAACCTCATCAATTGTATTAGAGGATTCTATTCCTTCTTAAACAATCAAGGCGATCTTCTACAAACAGTAAATGTCGCTTTTATTCTTCTGCATTTCTCTGTACAATCAGATTGGCAAGAGAACTTCCCCCCAACGTTCACTGACACATTAACTATTCATTAAAATAGACATCGCCATTATTTACTTAGACTGACAAATGATTTATTAAAATAAAGGACTGACTGACGCTCACAACGATTAAAAAAATAACATAGCATTGCTTCTCCTTCTCTTCTTGCTTGCTGCAGATGGCTTGTACTCTGTTGTGCACTCTCTAAGGAAGGTTGATATCCTTCCTTATTGGTATAGCACTAGAGATAAACCTCTATGTAGGACCTGGATCTATCAATATACTAAATTTTTATACTAGGATTGTACCTGACGTCTCTAGCACAGTGGAATAGTGCTCATCCTAGAGGTTTTTCACCGCTGCATGTATCCTGTGGGCTTTGCCAAAATCTCCAACTGTAGTGGGTCCTGAAGATCCAGTCGCTCTAGCCTTCTCAATCAGACAGTATCACTGGTAATGTGGCTCACCACATGTCCAACATCCAGTCTTCGGTCTAGTGCTCGTGGTCCCTGAAGTAGAAGTTGTTGTTCTAACAATCTGTGATCCTGGTTTGTTCTTTTGAACATGCCTAAACTGTTGTTGCAGAGGAAGACATTGTTGCTGCTGTTGTGGTCCTCTTTAAGGAGTCCTCTGTTGAGGAGTCTGTTACCGTGGTGTCATGAACATAGGTCCTTTAGGTGTGTCTCGATGCCCTAAAGCCTCTAAGGATGCTGTCTGTTGTTTCTGCGCTTCTAGTGTCTCATATACAAACTATCTAGAAGGAGTCCTACCCTTACCCCCGTTGTTCAACTCTTCCTCAGCTACGAGGGCCTTCTGAACTACATTGTGTAATGAATGAGGCATTAGGATTTGTACCTTTTCACAAACGTTGAATTTAAGGCCAAACACAAACTTGTTGACCTTTAACTTCTCCATGTTCAGATGTGGAGCATACCTAAGTAGCTCCATGAATCTGACCTCGTACTTTGGCACCATATGAATACCCTATCGTAAGGTGTTGAACTCATTAAGTTGATGCTCAATGAATTCCTCGGACAAGTATCTCTCCCAAAACCATTCCTCAAACAAATCCTATGACATGTCTTCGACGACCATGTTTAGTTGAGGTAGGAGCATCTTCCACCAAAGAAGAGCACTTCCCTTCAACTGAAAGACCGCCATGCAGACCTTCATGTTGGAGGTGTAATCACGAAGTGAAAAGCACAATGAGGCCTTGTGGGTATTAATGACATGGTGGGTGGCTGTGGTATCAGTTCATGGTGGTGGTGACGTGACAACTAAGGAAGTAAGTACATAGGTGCGCCCAACTTGTTTAAGATGGTATTGATGAGTTTTAACGTGATACACCACTTGTTGGTCCCGTTGGTAATGAAGACCAAGAAGGAGATTATCACAATCTAATCGGGAGACGTCGCAGGTCATAGTATCATGGAAAGGACCAATGGAGAAAGTGACAACGAAACATCGAGCAATAGTGATGTGATGACCACCCTTTTTTACCCATCCAAGATGATAAGGATCGGGGTGTGGGGTTGTGGGGAGTTGCAAATGTTGGACTAAATCTTATGATATGAGATTCTTTTAACTGCCATTGTCGAGAATAAGAGTGGCTAGTTCATTTTGATTTGGCAGTTGTGAGTGAATAGGGGAATGTTAGGGAGACCTGGTTCTGGTTTCGTCATGAGAATGAGAGAGGGGTCATCTTCGGTGGGATTTTCGAGGGAAATGGTCTTAGGGAGGTCGGTCAAATCTGTTGAATTGACCTCGACCATCAAGGTATTAGTGTTGCAGATATGTTTAAGCATGCGATAGTTCGCAGAATGGTGGGAGTTGGTTTTGTGAAAGGTACACCAGACTGAATTTTTGGATGTGGATGAAGAAGCTAAGTGAGGTTGTTGTTGGGGATTTTTTAGCATATCACTAGAGGTGCGATAAGTGGGAAATATAGGGCGATGAGATACCTTTCTTTCTATGACCAAGGCTGGTAAGAAAGCCTTATCCATAGAAGGACTGTAAAAAATATCTACCTGTCACCAGAGAGGTAAAACTAAATCAGAATTGAACTTGATGATTAATACCTCATCTAGTTCGCTAACATGGAGCTGGATGCGCATCTTGCAGAAGACATCGATGTAGCCTTGAACCGACTGATTGGAAAGCTGATGGAGTTGTAACCACTTTGCGAGTAAATTCTAAAGGTAGCTTGGAGGGTAGAAGCATTCTTTCAATTCCTGATAGAACATATCCCATGAAGTAATGAGACCATTTGTCGGGGATGGTGGAGTACTGAGCTCAATGATCAATTCTGTGTTGTCCAAGTGTGTGTCCCACCAAGTTTGGACGATTCCTTCAAGTTGAAGACTGAATATTTTAAATTTGGTGGCCTCCTCCATCTTCGACAAGGTTTTGAAATAAGTGGAGAGGCTACATATCCAAGAATCAACGGTATCACCATTCATTTGGCCGACGAACTTGGGTAATTAAAACATGTGTCTAGTTGCATGGTCCTTGGAGGTCTTCATTGTTGGAGTCAAAGTAGTTCTTGGAGAGCCAGAGCCAAGTCTTCCACTGGAATTGATGTGTCTACGTTGGATTCCTCACTGGAGGCTTCTCGTCGAGGCAACATGGTCGACAAACCTGAATAGAAGATGAGGAGGGTGTGAAAGAATCCATGAGAAGGGTGAAATTACGCTTTGAGCAAAAGCGTGAGACTAAGTATGAAGACCCAATTTTTTTTTGAACCTAGTGGATGAATTTCTTAGTCCCAAGGACAAAACACGCTCTGATACCAATTGATCTGAACGTGAGTGGACGTCTTGTACAATGGAGGCATGTTTTTCTCCGAGTCCACACTCTGATAGATATGAATGTGGGTTGTGCTCAGTATACAAGGTGAATTGGACTATGGGAGAAATAAAGGAAGAACGAAAAATATGAATGATGGATGCGCTCAGTATACAAGGCAAATCAAAATATGGGTGCAATAAAGGTAGAAAGAAAACGTTCTTTTTGGTGGTAGACACCTGGTCTATTCTGTACGCGGTCCACCAACAAACTGAAGAGGAATATTTCTTACACGCTTAGCACAATAAGATATGCACACCAATTCCTTTGGTGAAAATTCTCTCTCTCCACCCTCACCTAACAGTAAAAATGAAAATACAAGATTGTTCTGTCAATTCGTCTCAGCAAAAAAAAAACTCAATGTTACACAAGAAAAACAGATAACTTAGGATTCCCAAAACTTCATCGATGATATTAGAGGATTCTATCCCTTCTTAAACAATCAAGGCGATCTTCTACAAACAGTAAAAGCCGCTTTTATTCTTTTGCATTTCTCAGCACAATCATATTGGAAAGAGAAATTTCCCCTAGTGTTTATTGACACACTGATTATTCATTAAAATAGACATCGCCATAATTTACTTAGATTGGCAAATGCTTTGTTAAAATAAAGGACTGACTGATGCTCACAACGATAAAAAAACTAACATAGAATTACTTCTCCTTCTCTTCTTGCTTGATGCAGATGACTTGTACTATATTGTGTGTTCTCTAAGGAAGGTTGACGTCCTTTCTTATTGGTCCAACACTAGAGATAAATATCTCTGTAGCACCTGGATCTATCAATATACTGAAATTTTTGTTCGGGATTGTACCTGACGTCTCTAGCACAGTGGACTAGTGCTCAGCCTAGTGCTTTTTCATCGTTGCATGTATCATGTGGGCTTTGCCCAAATCTCCAACTGCAGTGGATCATAAAGATCCGATCGCTCTGGCCTTCTCAATCAGATAGTCTCACTGGTAATGTGGCTTACCACATGTCCAACATCCAGTCTTCGGTCCAGTGCTCATGGTCCCCAAAATAGAAGTTGTTGTTCTAACAGTCTGTGATCCCAGTATGTTATTCTGAACAAGCCTAAACTGTTGCCGCATAGGAGGAAATTGTTGTTGTTGTTGTGGTCCTCTTTGAGGAGTCCTCTGATGAGGAGTCTATCATCGTGATGTCATGAACATAGGTCCTTTGGGTGTGTCTCGATGCTCTGAATCCTGTCATTATGGTGTTTGATGCTGCTGCATTCCCAGTGTCGCATGTACAACTTGTCTAGAAGGAGTCCTGCCTTGACCCTCGTTGTTAGAACGGGAAGAAGACCTCGTTTGAAGCCTGAATTAGTCCTTCATATTTAGACTTGGTATGCAACACCAAGTATACCTTGTAAGAGATCAACAAGGATGTGACCTTTGATGAAGATGCAGCGCTCAAGAAATCAAGAAGATGTCAGCTTGAAGAAGTATATGAAGAGGAACCCATAGCTCCTAGAGTTGTAAAATCAGTGAGGGAGGTTCCTAGAGTTGAAGAACCAATGAGGGAAGTCGTAAATTCCCCTTATGAGGAAATTCTAGAATATCATGACATAATATAATTTCAAGAACCTCCTCATAGGACTATCTCCCATAAGAGAAAGCCTTCTTGGGCTAGGGAGATTATTCAAGATGGAGAGAAGTATGGTGTTCCCGAAGGAACCACGAGACAAGTGAAGAGACCTAATCCATTCTCCATCTATATGGCTTTGATGTGTGATCTCCTAAAAAAGGAGCGTACCTACTTTGAAGAAGACATTCAGAAGAAAGAATGAGCAGGTGACATGACAGAAGAATACCAATCCATAATAAAGAACGATGTATGGGAAATAGTTCCCAGACCGAAGAGTAAGGATGTGGTATCTTACAAATGGCTCTTCCAAATAAAACATCCCGCTGATGGAAGTATTGAGAAGTATAAAGAAATATTTGTCGCTCGTGGCGTTTCTCAAAAGGAAGATATTGACTATGAAGAGACATTCGCTCCTATAGCCAGATACACTTCGATCAGAACCATCATATCCCTTGCAACTAAGATGAAGTGGAAGTTACACCAAATGGACGTAAAGACAACTTTCCTAAATGGTGTCATCGAAGAAGAAGTGTATATAAGGCAACCTCAAGGATTTGAAGTTGAAGACATGAAGTCTCATGTCTGCAAGTTGAAGAAGGCTATGTATGGATTGAAGCAAGCTCCTAGAGCTTGGTATGGCAGGATAGACAGTTTTCTGACGAGCTTGGGCTTTACCAAGAGTAAAGCAGATTCTAACCTCTACTCCAAGGTTATGAACGATGAGCCGGTGATATTGTTGTTGTATATGGATGACTTGTTCTTAACTAGAGAAGAAAATCTCATCACCGAATGTAAGAATAATCTCTCTTTAGAATTTGAGACGAAAGACCTTAGCCTAA
This sequence comes from Picea glauca, assembly GCA_000966675.3. Lineage (NCBI taxonomy): Eukaryota > Viridiplantae > Streptophyta > Pinopsida > Pinales > Pinaceae > Picea > Picea glauca. Next base: position 20,262 of record JZKD02S2305430.1, read on the forward strand.
TGCATTATTTATTAGGTCTTGAGGTATGGCAGAGTCCATAGAGTATATTCCTTAACCAAGGTAAGTATTCAGTCGAAATCCCGAAGAGATTCAACATGTTGGAGTGCAAGTCCATGAATACACCCATGGAAATGAAGCTGAAGCTATTGGTCGACACTTTGTCAGAATTGATTGATGCCACACTATATAGACAAATCATTGGATCGCTAATGTACATGACAAACACCAGACCAAATATTTGTTTTACCGTGAACACTTTGAGTCAGTTTCTGGTAGAACCCAGACATGTTCACCTAGTTGTTGCAAAACATGTGATGAGGTACCTTAAAGGTACACTAGATTGTGGTCTCAGTTATGATGGAGATCATGATTTCACATTGAGTGGGTACACTGATTCAAATTGGGCTGGAAGTGTCTTTGACAGGAAGAGCACTTCAGGATGTTGTTTCAGTTTGGGATCAACCATGATCTCATGGCAGAGTAGGAAGCAATCCAACATTTCTCTCAGTACAACAGAAGCATAATACATTGTTGCGTGTTCTACCTGCTGTGAAGCTATATGGCTTAGAAATTTGTTGATCGGTCTATTCGACCTAGAGATGGAAGAAACCACGATCCTATGTGACAACCAGAGCTGCATAAAGATGACAAAGAATCATGTGTTTCATGACAAGTCAAAGCACACAGAGATCCAATATCATTACATCCATGACATGGTGCAACGAGGAGCCATAAAGCTCCAATATGTTAGCATAGATGAACATGTTGCCAATGTGTTGACCAAGCCTCTATCTCGTATAAATTTTGAGCACTTTTGAGATAAGCTTGGTATAGTCCGAAAGGACCTCCCTCGAAAGGGGGATTAATGTTGTGCTGAGATATATCTAGTACCGCGCTTCCAGCTTGATCGTTGTGACATAAAGCTAGTCTAGTTGTTGTGTTAAGATATGCCTAGTACTGTGCTTCCAACTTAATCGTTGTGACGTAAAGCCAGTCTAGTTGTTGTGTTGAGATATGCTTAGTACTGTTCTTCCAGCTTAATTGTTGTGACGTATATCCAATCTAGTTGTTGTTTTGAGATATGCCTAGTACTGTACTTCCAACTTAATCGTTGTGACATAAATCCAGTCTAGTTGTTGTGTTGAGATATGCCTATTACTGCGCTTCCAACTTAATTGTTGTGACGTAAAGCCAATCTAGTACTGTGATTCCAGCTTAATTATTGTGACGAAAAGAAAGACGAGTACTATTCTTCCAGCTTAAGTGTTGTGACGTAAAGCTAATCTAGTACCGTTCTTCCAACTTAATTGTTGTGACGAAAAGCAAGCCAAGTACTATGCTTCCATCTTAATTGTTTTGAAGTAAAGCCAGTCTAATACCATGCTTCCAGATTAATTGCTGTGACGAAAATCCAACCTAGTACTGTGCTTCTAGCTTAATGGTTGTGATGTAAAGCCAGTGTAGTATTGTTATTCCATCTTAATTGTTGTGTTGTGATTCCAGCTTAATTATGTGGTTTTCACAACTTAATTGTTGTGTGGTATTTTCCAGCTTAATTGTTGTGTGATGTGCCAGCTTAATTGTCGTGATAATGTGCCAGCTTAAGTGTTGTGATGACAACGTCATGCCGATGATGTGTCAGCCTCATGCTGTGATGATGTGTTTCCAACCTTGTGCTGTGATGATGTGTTGCCAACCTCATGATGTGATGCTAGCCTTTGTGTTGTGATATTGTTGCTTTTGATGTTGTATTAACCGTGTGTTGTTATTGATGACGAGGATGTATTAGTGTTATACTAGTCCATGTTGATGCAATTGATGATGATTATGCCACTTCAGCCTCTTGCCAACGATGATGATGATGATGCCACTTTAGCCTCTTGCTGAAGAAGACGATGATGATGATGCCACTTCAGACTCTTGCTGAAGATGATGATGATGTTACCTTAGCCTCATGCCGATGAGGATGATGATGCTACTCCATCTCTATGCTGTGTTGATGATGCTCCAGCCTCTGTGCTATGTTGATGATGAGAAAAAACTTCTGATGATTTATAGATACGCCAATCAATGTTCCAAGATGATATTGATGATGTTGTCCTCTCACCCACCTGATGCTGTTGATGATGTTGTCCTCTCTCTCGCATGATGTTTTTGTAGAATACCCTTCTTATTAAGGGGGAGTGTTGAAATAATGTAACGACAAAGTGTATTCTAATTATTATTGTTGTATTATTCATTAGATCAATCCCATATTACGGATTGATGATGTCAACTATTGTAAAAGACCAAATCCCCTTTTGTGGATTGGTCAAAACGTAATTATAATAGGAAAAATAAAAATTCGACCACAGAATATATTAAAGAGGCCCCAAAATATATTAAAGGTGGTTATAACCACCCAGATTGAGAAGTCGGCCCTGCCAGTGAAAAGACACCTCCACACATGTGAGACTTGTATAAATAAGGAGGCTAGCACCTCACTTAGACACACACACACATGTTCATTGAGGAGAAAGTATCGAAGCTGCAGTTGGAGAGAGAGAGAGAGAGAGAGAGAGAGAGAGAGAGAGAGAGAGAGAGAGATTCTTAGGAGAGGACTTTCTGTATTTGTTTGAGTTATGTCTTGGCATTGTATTGGTTATATATAATAAGGAATTTTTGTTGGGTTTTCTCCCCCATGAGGGTTTCCCATGATAAATGATGTGTCTCTTGTGATTGTGTATTTCTCAGTGATCCTATCTTATGCTATTGTTATCTAGTGAAATGCAAAGAGCTCTAATAATAGCTTAAACCTTAACAAAACTTGCCAATGAGAGCATTCTCCCTCATGAATTGGGTGTGTTCCCCAACCTTGGTTGAGCTTATGGTGTATCATGGTGGTTTATCTGATTGGGGAATGCATTTTCCTGGTTCCCATCTGTGAGATGCCTTTGGATGAGACATTCCCAACTCAACATCCATTTCTTTACTAAATCCATGTTCCCTGGCTAAGAGTTGATCTCGCAGATGAGGCGACGACTCAAAGGCAGGCCTCTTAGCCCTCAATCCTTCTATGTCGTTGGTGGAAACATTCTGGTAAGAGGGGCGTTGTCCCCCCCTTCTGGATTCATCTTGTACAGTCAGTGGCGGCGTACTGGTGCAACACGAATACCTTGGTGCAACAGTTTCGTCTACAGGGGGAACAATGCATACATGGCAGGGTTTTTTCTAGGGTTTTCGCAGAACTCCTCTATCACCTCTAATACATAAGATGAGTGAAATTTGGCGTATTTTAATTATTAATCTCATCGGCACGTTTAATGTTAAAACTCACCAGTGTGTTTCATATGAAATGAGCACCAGTGCTTTTATGTAATCAATTAGCATTGGTTTCAATATTTGTTTAATACCACAAAATTATATTAAAAAATTGGCCTTTGGTGCGTTAAGATTATACGAAGCACCGGTGCTTTTATGTTATTAATAAGCACCATTTCTTTATCATTATTAATAAACATCGATGTGTTTTTTTTATTAATATGCATCGATGCTATTGTGTTATTGATACACATCGACGCTTGTTTGTTACTAAAAAACATCACTGCTTTCTATTTTTAATGCACCCGGGGGCTTTTTCTAGGCAACACACCCGTGCATATTATTTTATACAACATCAATGCCTTCTTATTATTATCACACCAATGTGTTCTAAGTAGAAATCCATGGTGCTTAATTATTTTTAACTCTCCCTATGCACACCCCAATGCTTAAATATTTTACTGCCCTAGTGCTTTCATATTTTACTACCACGGTGCTTGACTTTAAGTGTGAAACACTGGTGTGATACGTGTATGCATGCACCAGTGCGTATTCCTCATACTATCACACTCATTTGTAAACATCTGCTAACACCTCCGGCTGCCCAATTTTTTTAGTTATAATCAAGTTTCGTTATAGTATCCACAAAAACATCTACTATCGAAAAAAATGTTGTAGCGGAGTTTTTTTTGACAAAGTTTTCCAATTTTGTAATACTAGAAACCTACACTATAACCTCCGCTAAAAGTTCTTTTCCTTGTAGGGTCTCTATCAACGATTCCGCCATGAGTTCATTACTAACCATTTCATGCATTTAAACTTGGAGGGATTTAAACATAAAAACCATGTTTCTCAAACTATCATAGTCAATCCCACCATGCATACTTATCAGTAATCACTCAAATATATTCAACTTACACTATCATACACAAAGATTAAAATTGAAAAATAACGTCGATACTAAATCTTTGAATAGGAGAAAGAAGAAAAAAAACAAAGCCTATCCTCATTTTCATTAAACAAATAACCTCTTACATCGACTTTCCTTCCTCCTTAATCTTACTTAATTTTTCTATTCACTCTTCTACCCCCTACTTCTAACAGAATTCTGTCCCTTTTTTCTATTCAAGAAGGCATAAAAGGAACCACATTGAACCTATCCAAGATTGGATTGCTTCCTTCAATTTTGGAATTAATTTCCTATAATTTCTCAACTACATGCCCAAAATATAAATTTTGTTTGATTACATTTCATCCAAACTTATCTAGTCAATTAACTCAAATTCAAATCGAAACTAATCTATATTAAGGGAAACCACTCCCTTTGGTAAATGTGAAGATCTTCTAGAGGTTGATTTTTATTTTATTTTAAAATGATGCTTCCTGCATCATAAATTTATTCTAAATAGAAAATCAAGGTCTCCCAAACTTAATAGGGTTTTGGAAAAAGTATTTCATATGATCACTTCACCTACTGGTCTATTTTCACCTTCAATGTGTGTTAATATGATCAAATTAGGCAAGGTAATAGGAAAAACTTGAATCTTGTTTTACATGATCAAATTCGGCAAAGGTAGTAGAAAAAACTAGAATTGTGATATCCTTTTCATGGATGCATATGAATCCCTCATGTGCATGTTTTGTAAATCCATAAAAAGCCTGCATGTATTGTAAATTAAAAAATGTATTCACATTTTGAAGCTCTACCTATTATCCCTCCACCTCGTTTGAAAATTCAAAATTTTGAATAGAAGTTCTAGTTTTACATAAAGAGGTCTCTATTTTTAGAGATGACATATCTAACTCTCATTTGAGGTGGCTACGGAAGATTTATGTTTCTCCCAACGAACATGTAGCTGAATCTGAAACTACATAAACAAAGTCCAATTTAGGTTTTCCATATTCCTATCGATATCTGTCAATTTAATGAAATTTCTAAATACATTGTTACAAATATTCATCTAATGTAGGGGAATTAATTCATCTCCTTACATAACAGAGGAGTGTGTAGGCGAGAGGAGGTCGAGCCAAGAGGTGTTACTGACAAGAGATCCACAAGAACCATCTTCTCCTCCTTGTTGAGATCAATGACCTCCAACGATGTTGGGACCGGTGTGATAGTGAGGGTTTTATGCCCTAATATTTATCTTAGCCCCTAGAATCCAAAACCTAAGAAAATTATGAGAAAAATTCAAAACCTATCCACTAAGGTTCTTTCCCTAGTCACACATCAACATGCTTGGAGAGGTCATTTTGTTTCCAATGGTGCGTCATGTTGGCTGGAGCCGAGTGTTCTTGGGAAACATCCATCCATGTAGTTGTGTCTTCTTGTATATCCTTCTACACAATTGTCTAGACCCGATCCCTCTTCAGATTGGAGTTGTAAGATTCTTGGAATCGAGTGGGAGTTTCTTGATCACTCGTATACTCATCTTTGCTTTGTCTAGGAGAAGAGGTGAAATTTGTAACATCGACCAAACATGGCATCTCCTATGTTAATTGAAATGTCGATCGTCACATGCTTCACACCCATAAAAACCAAAATGAAACTCCCACCCCAATATGAGAATCTGATCCATGGCAATGAGACATGAGGCGCGAGGTAGTGTCTGCAAATCATCCAAATGTGGAAATAAAGCATTGTATAGATATTAATCCTGGTTAATCACCTAAACATGACAGTGAGGTGGCTAGGTAGTAATTTCTTAATATGATTAAGTAAATGTGAAAAAACAAATAGGTTAACATATGCATTTATAAATGCGAGAAAGTTATGAACATTAAATCTCATTCATTGATTTGGAGATGATGACGAATAATATGTCAACATCTTTAATTGTTGACCATATGATTAGAATTTGTAATTAAAAGGTTGATTAATCTATCCATTCAAATAGGAGGATGCCTATGACATAATTATTAAAAAAATTATAATCCAAATGTTTGTTCAAGATTTTTTCAAATATCTAAATTTACTTCTTATAATATAAAGAATAAAATGGGTTTTTTCGTTTAAACTCAGAATCACAATTATAAATGACATTGACACAAAAATATTCTAAATTTCAATGATAACTCAATATAGTGCATGCACCTATTTTATTAAAAATAATGGAATTTTAAAACTTAACTTTAGTGTATTTTCCTTTAACTCACCCACTTTTAGTGATCTTTTCATGTTTAATTCAAACTTCAATTTGATTTTTTAATAATTATAATATTATTTAGAATTATCCTATTTTTAAATAATATTGGTGAAAACATAAAACCCTTCCTTTTCTTTCCTAAAATAATAATCCACCAAATTCTTTTTTTTTTTTCTGTGCAAAATGGAAGCATAATTGTAAATATGTTTTTCCATGCATCCTCCAATTTTAAATTGAAACGATATTTTGAAAAAAATGATTTTGACTTGCAAACTTGGATCTTTTCTATGGGTCCATTTTAAGTTAAAGTAAAATTCATTGTTGAGTTGAGGCCACACTATGTGTTATTAGGTTAGGAACAAATCACTTCTAAAGTGACCCTAGCTTAGCTTAGCTGCGTGTGGTAGTGAAAAACTTGAACACATAAGAGAGGTATGAAAATTAGGTTAAGAACAAATCACTCCTAAAGTGACCCTAGCTTAGCTTACTTTAGCTTAGTGAACACATAAGAGAGGTGTGAAAAACCTATGCTTATTGCACCATGCATTTCTATAGAATAATGTGAAACAAGCACTTGTTTCTCTCACGAGAAGAAGAGACACTTCATGGCAACGTGTATCAACCCAAGAATATGTAAATGTACATGTTTAGTGATAGCTGGAGCAACGAGTTAAACACTCAAACTAATTAGAAAAACACTAAAATAAACCAAATTGATTATTACTTAGATTTCAATTGCAATGAATAAACCAAAATGGTGGCAAAATTCATGGAACTTAATGAAAGATTAAACAAGTGAAATGTCAAGGAAAATGGTGGATGAGGTGAATAAATCAAAATGTTGGCAAAATTCATGGATCCTTAATGAGAGATTAGACAAGTGAAATGTCAAGTAAAATGGTGGATGAATAGGTAAACCCTAAACCTTAGGTTAAATAATTCAACTTAAATTAGTGATAGCGTTTTGAAGTGGAGAATTTAGTTGATTATAAGTTATAATGGAAATAATAACTTATGTTTGAGAAAAGATGTGTTCATTCCTGAAAATCGCTTAACGGAAAAAGTTCAAAACTTCTCATAATACAATACAATATTAACGGGAACTTCTGGGACAATACATACAGACTTATGAGTATACGCAATCAGCATTTATACATTTTGCGTATCCAAACTTATTTTTGGAGTCTTGAGCAGAGGGTATGTAATATCCCTCCGCTTTGCCCATTAAAGCAGAGGACTCATCAGGCCCTTCCATCAACGCGTCCTCAATCACTATAACCTTGCTACTACTACTGCCCAGACCCTGACCACCCTGCTGGTTGAATGGGAATGGGGCTGCACTCGATGCTACCTGCAAAGGCGAATTAGGTAATGGATTAAGTAAACTGGGAGAATTGATTAAGGGGATACTCTGCTGGGATGTGAAAGGAAAATTAGGACCTGCTGGGAATTGATTAAATTGAAGGTTCTGCCCATTAATATTATTATTAATGCCGATTCCGTTGAGTGGATTAATGGAAGAAGATGGTACAAAGCCGTTTGGAAACGTTAACGGGAGAACCGGGCCATTCTGAAGTAAGGGATTAAGCAAGCCTGCACTAGTAGCTGCAGGAATATTGGGGCCGACTCCATTCACAAAAGAAGGAATAGCAGGGGAGACAAATCCGTTTGGATTAATGGAAGTAGCTGGAAACTGGCCACTGAGCAGAGAACTCTGGGGAAGTGCACCGCTTGGAAAGGTTAGTGGGAGAGGACCGCTATTTTGAAAGGGAAGATTACATAGGCCTCCCGCAGAAGTAATAGGCGGTATTAATCCATTGGGATTAATTACGGCGCTGCTGCCTCCTGAGACGGAGAGGGGCTTGGCTGTGGGATTCGGTCCTCCAACTACGTCGTGCATGAAGAAGGTCACGGTCGTCGTTGCAGGCTCAGGCGCATTCTCAGACGGAGGAACTGCAGGAGAAGCAGCAGTATCACCAGAATTAACGTCTGCATCTTCTAACTTCATTTTTCTGCTTGCAGCAGCAGAATTTGCATTGCAGCTCATCCCCCAGAAAAGAACCGCAGCCATTAGAAAAATAAGAGCAGCATTATTCCTGCAATTTAAAATAATACGCTCCATTCTCCAAATTTAATAAACTGATAACCAGTCAGTATTCAACCCAACCCTAAAGCAGTCCAGCAATTGATATATTGTAGTATGAGATGATATAAATGAAGGTGAGTTTCTACGTATATATAGATGAAGACGCACTCAAATGAACAAACCCAACGTAAAGCTTGATGCGTATTAATTACGCCGATAGGCGTCCCCCTATCAGAATCGATGGGTTAATTAGGTTAATTAGTGTTTTAATCAAAAATTTATTTAATGTTCTTAACTTCCGTGCATTTATGAATGCGTTCGTTTCTTTGTTTACTTTTTCACATTTACTTAATCTTGATTAAAAAATTACTGCCCTATCTATTGATTGCCACGCTTAATAATTAATTTGTATAATCAACCTCATTGCCACGTTCCAGTAATTAGAGAAAGATGGCAGGTCGCTTCGTGTACCCACGACTCCGCGCGCCAGTCCACTGCAGCAGTTGTAACGATTTTCTGAAACGTTTTGGTTTCTCTGGATATGAATGCGCAGGCGACGGTGCAGAATGCGCAGGCGACGGTGCAGGCAGGCCGCTTAACATCTATACGATTGGATTTTGCATGACCAGGTTCGAATGGTGAGGAGTATTTACATTTTAAGTCATTTGAAAAACATTTCATTTCATCCACATTTATGTGGTTTATAATTTCGAAAGATGTTTCTCTTGAATTAGTTTGATCTTCCTCCTGCGACGCTGGTGATGGATTCTCTTCGTATTGCTCTTGCGCTGTTGGATTTTGCATGACCAGGTTGGAATGGTGAGGAGTATTTACATTTTAAGTCATTTGAAAAACATTTCATTTCATCCACATTTATGTGGTTTATAATTTCGAAAGATGTTTCTCTTGAATTAGTTTGATCTTCCTCC
>JZKD02S2305452.1:7175-21339 GCA_000966675.3 Picea glauca
GGAATAGTTGACGATAAACAAGGAATTGTTTGATTCAACTTTAAAGGTGTCTCAGACTTAAATCATGTTTCTGACCTTGGATGTTCTGTCCATGAAGTTTTTTATCTTTGTGAAGACACTTCAGGATTCTTTGGGTTCTCCTCGGTAGTCCCTTTATCTTGAGATTTTGATTTGAAACCTGGAGGTATTCTTTCTTGTTCTGAAAGGGGGGTTATTGATTCCCCCTGTAGTATTTTTGGAAACCCACTTCGTCTATTCTTATGGAAGGAAAGAAATTTTGTTTGCAGGTCAGGGGGTAATTCCTGGACTCTTTCTAATATCTCCTCATATGCTCTGGCTCCTTTGAATATGTCATCACAGGGGGAGTCTTCATGCTCATGCGTTTTCATGTTGCAATGAGCTAGATGATTTCCCACAATTTGATATGGGTCATGCCTTCTGAGTTCAAGATCTATCAACTTAATGTTTTCTAATGTTGCGGCTTCCACTTTGGAATGACCAAAATTAAGCAATGAAAACCTCCCAATCTCTACAGGAAAAATCGGCTAGAATTTCTTTTAAGCTTCTTTTAACTCTGTACCAATACCTCATGTTATTATCTGGTATGCCACTTCTCTGCACACCAGTCTTTCAGGGAGAAATTTAGGGAGAGAATGAGGGGAATTGAACATCTGAAGACTCTGACATAAGATAAATTCTCTTCGATAAACCAATCTGCAACTATCTTGAGGTTTCCCATGATTTGCTCTGAAATCCGAGGGGGTGGGTATCCATACAATATTTGGTGCACAGGTATCACTACATAGTGATAGATCTCGTAAAATAAATCTTTTTCTTTCTCTTCCCATAGTTGAGAGTGATAGAAATGGATGGGTTCTACACAGGTTGAATTCCAGTTCCAATTCATCAAAGGGAAAGGGGTCGTATAACAGATAGAGTTCATAATATATGCAGAAATATAAAAAGATGCAGGCTATCCTTTTGACTTTTCATTTGGTACTCTGAAATCTCCTTGGTTAGGTTATCTGATAAAATATTACCCCAGTTGAAAGTATAACCCTCAGCTACCTCGTGTATAATTGACACCCATTCCGCGAGGAAATGGGTAGGGCTTTTCCTCCCAAATAGTATACCTAACATCATTGCTATATAAACCATATATTCATTTAACGATGCTATGGAATAAACGCCATGGCTATCAGCTCTAAATTTTGTTGGAATTCCCCACCATCCTTTGATTATATTTGGATATGTTTGGTCAAATTCTATACACTCCTTTCTTTGAAATACTTCTACGAATTTGGCATTATAAATATATTTAGAAACAGGGGATAGCTTATACATTACTTGAATATGTTCTAGCCTTAACGAGCCGACGATGACATTTTTATGGTTCATGATACTTCTGGTATGCACATCGGTGTTCATCAAAGCCCAGCTTATCATGTCATTGTATGGCATGAGTTTCAGTCGTGTAGCTATTTTATGGAGCTCGGCCTCTGCTTTATCTCTGAGTTTATTTTCAGTCCTTTTGTTTCCAAAATCGTCTGGCCAATTCCTAACCTCATGATCTAAGATTTCAAAAATCTACATCCATGACTGGACCGAATCTACAGCATGTGGTGTGGTATTAGATATAACATCCAAATTTGGATTTGAGCTTTCACCCACGTCATCACTCTTTTTCTGTGTTTTCCTAGGTGCCATGATACCTATGATAAGAAGCGAGTAGTTGTTACAGAAAGAAAAAAAAACAAAAAGGCGTAAGATTTCTCAGATACAACTTGCTAATTTACTGAAAGTGAGAAAGAAATTTGAATTAGAAACCTTTATTCACCTTTAGCCTCCTTAATTAGACTATGCTTTATACAGTCGATAAATTCATTTGCCTTTGTTGACACAAAATTTAAATTTTTCTACCCTTGGGAACTAAAGCTTCATCATTTCCTAAGTCATGGAGCTGCCCTTAGTCCAAAGGGGAATCAGAGATTTATGTCCCTTTTTGGGTTTCGAGATTCGGTTTTTCTCAAGGTATGATCTTCAACCATCCTAATTTCCCTGTGTTGAAATCTCGAAACCGTTTAACATATTAAAAAATTAAAAAAGGGGGGAAGAAATAAAGGTTACCTTTTCCATAACTTTCCATAAAGCGCTCTTTAATCCATAATTAAATAATCTCCTAAACCCAATCATCATTCCCTTAATCTATCATGATTCGGGTTTTGTTTTCTACTAAAGCGCTTTCGAACTCTCAACCGTCAAACTCTCGATCCTCGTTTTTTCGAAAAGTTAAAAGGATAATTAATCATTAAACTTGATTAATTAAAGCTTTAATACGTTATTACCACCTCACTAATCCCATCGCAATTTGGCGATTTGGGGTTTGCTTATGACTTATCCCCTGGCAACAGGATCCCCGAAGTTCTGAAATGCGAAATCGCATTTTATTTAAACAAGGTTTAAGATTAAGGTTAATTTTATTCCAAAATAGGATTAGTGATAACCAAGCTGCCTTTCGCATTTCGGGAATTGAGGAAGGCAGTGATTTTTGAAACTCCAGTTTCGAAATCACCGATATATGACAGTATTAATAACGGATAAGTGAAGATATTTTTTGACGCAAAAACGTATCTCCAGACATATATTTCCATTAAAAAGCATTAATTGTTCGTCGTCTGTGTCTGTACACTCATTATAACACAAAATTAAAGGTTAATAAGGTCTTGTATTTCGAACTTCATTGTTATCCTTTACATCTACAGCAAGTCACATTTATCTGATTTTATACATATTCTCTCTGTAAACAGGTTTTTGATCCAGTGTAGATATCATGCCACCTAAGAAGGCACCCAAGAAAAGTGAGGAAGTTGGAGAAAGCTCGAGTCTATATGAATATGTTATATCTAATACAATATCACATGCCATTGATTCCATAAAATCCTGGAGGCAGGTTTTCAAGACTATGGATTATGAAATCAAAAATTTCCCTCATGACACCGACAACAAACTTCGAGATATAGTGGATTCTGAGCTCCACAAAATAGCTACACGGCCTCGACTTATGACATATAACGACATGATCAGTTGGGCCTTAGAATGAACTGACATATAGACGAGAAGCATTCTGGATAGCCAAGGCATCGTCATTGACTCTTCCAGACCAGAACATGTACAAGTAATGTATAAATTATCCCCCAGTCCCAAGTATATTTATAACAAAGATTTCATGAGTGATTTTCAAAGGAAAGAATGTCTTGAGTTAGACCAAACGTATCCTGGAATAATTAAAGACTAGTGGAGAAATGAAGCAAAATAAAGGGTTGACACCCATGGTGTTTATGCCACAGATTCTTTAAATGAGTATATGGTCTATGTGGCAATGATGCTATGTAGAATGTTTGGAAAGAAAATTCCTACCCATTTCCCTGCAGAATGGGTACCCCTTTTGCACGAGGCAGCAGAAGGTTACAGTTTTAATTGGGATAAGATTTTATCTGATAACATAGAGAAGGAGGTCATGGAATATCAGACTGTAAGATCCAATGGCTGACCAGTAGACTTTTATATGTCTGCATACATCATGGATGCTATTTTCTTCTCAACTCCTTTCCCTTTAATGAATTGGAGTTGGAATCCGACTTACCCAGAACCCATTCATGAATATCATTCTAAACTTTGGGAAGAAAACTCCAAGGACTCATTCTATGAAATCTGTCATTCCATGGTAATACCACTACATCATATGCTTTACGGTTGTACACCTCCCCACATTTCAAAGTTGGTCATAAGAACCCTAAAGGCAGTTTCTGACTGGTTTATAGAAGAGAATTTCTCCTACATCAGAGTTTTCGGATGTTCAATCCCTCCACATGCACTCCCAAAATTCCTCCCCGACAGACTAGTGTGCAGGGAGGTAGCTCATCAAATAGTAACAGGTGGAATTGGGATATAACTAAAGACAGCTCAAAATAAGTCTTGGTTGTTCCTTCCCATTCATATTGGAAAATTTTCACTTCTCAACTTGGGGCATTCCAAAGTTGAAGCGGCAGCACTGGAGGAGGTCAAATTGGTGAAACTCGAACACAGGAAGCACAAACCTTACCAGTTAGTGGGAAAACATATGAGCCACTGTAATATGAAGGCTTATGAACTTGAGAAATCCCCTTGTGATTACATGTTCAAAGGGACTAGGACCTATGAGGAAGTTTTAGAGAGGGTACAGATATTGTCGTCCAACTTGCAAGCTATTTTTCAGACCTTCCAGAAGCACAGACAGAGCAGTCCGCCCAAAGTGTTGTAAGGAGAAGAAATTACCCTTCCTCAGAAACAAGAAGATACTCCTCTAGGTTTTGGACAACAGGCATGAGATAAATTCAATCCTGAAGAATTTCCTCAGGAGATTGAAGGGTCTTCACAAAATGAAGAGGCCTTACAAACAGAAAATCTAGAGACGAAAGCAGAGAGGAGGCCCAGGCAACCTCCCGAGTCCAGTAAGTCCACTCCTCCTTCATCACCTATTGTTGATGTCAATATACCAAAGGTCATGGGAGAGACAAGGTCTACAGAGCTAGGAAGCCCCATATATTCCTTAACCCCTTTACAGTCCACCTTTGGGTTCCCACAGATGGGAGCTATATATGTTAGTGACCTCACCCCTATCTACAGAGATGAGATCCCTCCTTCTGATTATTTTTTAAGAAAAAAGAGGAAGGTTTTCCTAAAACAAGAGATCTATATGAGAGAGGAGGGTATGGTGAAGAAGCATAGAGCCTTGGTAGATGGCTAGAATTTGGAAGAGGAGGATTTCACTATAGAGGTAGCAGGCTCCATGGGAGCCATGGCAACAGCAAACCTTTTTATTGTGGAGAACATCAGATCAAGGATAAATAAAAGTAACCACACAATAGCTCAATTGCAAGACCAGTTAAAGAATGTTGAGAAAAACATTAGAGAAGAGGTGAATAAAATCTTGGAGTAGGCCAAAGCTATTGAAAGACGAGAAATTCAATCACTCAAATCAAGCTTGGATGAAATGAACCAGAGGATACAAGCAATTCAGGTGCAAGTTACTCGGCAAAAGGAGCTTGTAAAGAAGCTACAAGCTAAGTTAAATTTGACAGAAGGTCGAGTTGTAGAATTAAAGGCTTTCCAGACCCTCTGGATGGAAGCACATACAAAGATAGAAGATGAACAACAGGAATTGTTCTCCAAAATAGAGATCATCCAGAATTACTTTCAAGAGGTAAGCAAATCCATTGATAATATTATTTTACTGGAAAAGGAGGCTACAGCTGCAAGGAATACTTTCTAGAAAGTAGTTGCATGTTCGAGAAACAGGGATATGTTGAAATATCTAAATCTTTCTGTCACAGAACAGATAAGAGGAGACATCATTCTCAAGGCATGGGAAACAAACATAGTCGAAAACAAGAAGATAGTCAAAGAAATCAAAGACAATTGTGAGGGAATCTTTGATTCTTTGGATAAGAAAGCATTAGGTATCGAAAGGAATGATTTCTCTGAGCCACTGGGGTGGATAAACATTATGAAACAGCAGTTGAACTACAAATAAGGCTTGTAGGAGATTCAGGCAGAGATTTCACAATTGAAGGAAATCAACGCCAACATAATAGATAGATGGTTGGTACAGGCCAATTTAAAATTGCAAGTGATCAGGTTTTCCGATAAAGGTTTTAAAGACCATATTCTAAAGATACAAAGAAAGTTTTATCTGTTTGAAACTAAAGATCTTCCGACACCACCCATAATTTTTGTTCATTTTTTGGAGAAGTGTATTGAATGTATAGCTTCAAAAGAGGGAGAGACTTCAACTAAACAGTTAAGTATCATTCGAAAGCTTATAATTTTGAAATGATAGACCAACAAAAAGTTAATCATGCAATGGTTAAGGTTTCATTTTTGTAACTATCTTTTCCCCTAAAAATTAGGAAATCATTAACCATCAAGTAGTAATGATTTTGTATAGATAGGAGGGGAGCAGACTGAAAAGGGGATTTTTTCTTTCTCTAAAAGGACATTTTTTTTTTACGAAAGTAATTTTGAAGAACCTCTGAATTAATAGAAATGAATATTCAAGATTCCATATTTTGTCACGTCTGATTTATGTGTTGCCCTGTCTTTTCATATTTCTTTCATATATCTAATTGATGAATGCTCAGCTACAATTTAGTACAACCTCTACTGTGGAAATTATTATTCTTGTCATTTAAATCATCTACATTTTTTCCTCTATATCAGTTATCAACAGATACAAGACCTGTAACTGTTTAGATTTCAATATCATATGCTTCATTAATATTGTCTTGTTTCATAGTCTTCTGTTACAATGTGAGATTCCTCTTAAATTGATACCTCACCTTGTTAATAGATTTATGTTTTCCCCCATGTCATGCATGTTCCCTTTCCTTTAAATTTAACTCAGATACAAGAAACGACCTTTAATTTAATCATCCTATTAATTCGTGTTTTAAAATCTTTCTCTTTACATTGTAAAATAGAGATAACGAAGCCAAAAATGAAAACACTGAATTATATCTTCCTTACCTTTTATCCTTCATGACAGTACCAGTTTCAAGGCAGCCTAACATTGAACCTAGTATTTTGAATCAAACTAGCATCGCTCTAAATCTATTTAACACTATCTTACAAACAGAAAATAACCGGGTTGAGTTAGAACGTTCATGGGCGGTAATTGAGAGAGATATCAGCATTCAAGAAAACTGGGAATTTCGACAGAGATAGTTGAGGAACCAATTATAGCCCTCACCTTTAATCACTAATTTTTATGTCCTCAACTTCCTCTATATTTTCATATGCCTCGATAGTATACTTTAGATCCTTAAAGTATAAACTCAGGAACAACATCTTTTTGGCACCATTGTCGAGGAACGGAGAAACGAATCTTTTCCCTAGGAAGAACGGCATTGACACTTTCCTTCTTTGATAGTGAACAAAGTTTGGAAACCTTCTAAGGATACCTTTATATTTCACTTGGCGACTCCATATTGTTTAAACTGGCTCTTAACCAGAAGAACACTAGGAAGAATCTAGACGACAAGCGGATTTCGCCTTTTTTCGACCCAGATAAAATTATAAAATCAAGAAGACACTTCTGAGAGACTGTCTCATTGACAAATAAAAATTATCAACCTAAATTCACATAGTCTAACTCTGAAGATCAACTTGGTGAATCAAGTATTCCACCCCTTTACGGGAAATACTCCGCTAATAAAGTTACATCCCCCAAATCAGATTTGGTTTTGCCTTTTTTTAAGATAGAATCTTTCTCATTCATTTCCCACACAAATAGAAAATGAATATCTATCTCACTTCTTGCTGCGAATGATTCTCCCTCGCTTCTCAAAGTTCGTTTTCCCACCTCTCAAAACTCAAACAATTATCCTATATATCTTGATTCAACTTCTGTTGATTCTCCTATATTTTCACCCTATGATTCTGAAGGAACTAGTCCACATTCCCCAAGCTCCTTTTGTTCAAGTTTCATCCCTGTCGATAACCAACTTCTTGAAACCCTTCCTTATAACCCCCAAACTTTTACCGCTAAAGCCACAATGGTCGCGGCTAGAGCAGATGGGGCAGGAGGTGTT
The DNA here is from genome assembly GCA_000966675.3 of Picea glauca. Lineage (NCBI taxonomy): Eukaryota > Viridiplantae > Streptophyta > Pinopsida > Pinales > Pinaceae > Picea > Picea glauca. The sequence continues at coordinate 14,804 of JZKD02S2305452.1, forward strand.
GTCGCAGATGGTCTGGGAGGAGGAGGAGGCGGCCAAGCACCGCCTCTTCGAATATTTTCAAAGGTTGCTACAATATATGCTCCTCTGGTTCTACCGGTCCCTCTCCATGATTTATCAAAAAATTACATGAAAAACCTACCCAAGTTCACAAGAGAGGGCGATTTAACGATAGTTGAACACATAAATGTTTTCAATCAATTCACTGAAATTCTTGGATTGGAACATGAAGATGTTTACTCCAGAATCTTGGTTCAAACCTTTGAAGGGAAAGTAAGAACCTGGTTTCGAGGCCTAGCGGCTAGATCTATATCGTCATATGATGAACTTGAAAATGCTTTTATCAGATAGTGGGGTGAGCGGAAAGACCATCTTTATTATCTAACCGAATTTGGATCTCTTTGAAATAAAAAATCTGAATCAGTCCTTGATTTCACCCAATGATTCAACAAATTGTACAACAAGATCCCAACCAAGGTCAAACCCTCACAACCTGCAGCGAAAGTGACTTTCGTTGGAGCTTTTGACCTCGACTTCGCCCTATTATTAAGGGAGAGAAGATCAGTAGATCTCACCAAGATGCAAGATGATGCCTTGGAAATCGAATCTAACATGATGGCATCAGGGAAACTGAAATCCAAATTTGAGACTAAAAACAAAGAAATAAGGAGATACAGGGAGCAAGGAGGACCCTCTGGATAAGGGAGATCCTCAGAAGATAAAATGGATGATATGGCTAGAATCATCAAAGAACTGTCAAACAAAATATCGAGAATGGAACTTGATCAAGCTAAAAATGAACATTACCCTAGAAAGGAATTCAGGAAGAACCCTAATCCTCAAAAACACCAAAAACAAATTAAGAACGAAGATCAAAAAATCCAAACCCCTTTTAAAAGAGAAAACTTTATAGGAGGACAAGGCTTGGAGGATTTTGAGGAGTTAGAAGAGGATATGAACAATCTTGGTGAAGACTTCTTACAACCTTATATAACAAGACGTGATTACAAAAAGTCTTTGACTACAGAGTATAGGACTGAGAGTAACAAGAACAGCAGTGTTTCGAAAGATTCGACCTATCAGGGAATAGCGGATGGTACAATGGTCGAGCTCCACCAGAAGTATAACCTAAGACCTAGAAATAGGGTTTCCACAACTGCTCCAGTTAAAAAGATATTGCCGAGGGTTGAAACTGACCAAGCAGTTTCAAAAATCACTGAAAAACAGACTGAATGGACTAAGACCGCTCACATACAGTCTATTAGAACAAAGACAGCAGAAATGCCACCCTTAAGAATGCAGAAACTAGACACCCTTGATACTGAAACAAAGGCCCCTCAACCAAGGAAAGATGAAAAGAAAGGGATGGAGATTCAAACCATGGAAACTGAAAAAAACATTGGAAGTTTTAATCTAGAGAACGAAATCAATAAGATCAAAATCCCTTTTCCCCTTGTTGAACTAGCCAAAAACCCGATATACCGAAAACAAATTGCTAAAATGATTAGTTTTTTGGAAAATGAAAGTCAGTTCGATGTTATTAACTTAGAAGATGATAAGCCTAACATAATTTTCGGCCCACACTTCAAAGGTGCTAGAGACACCATTGCCCCTTTCTACATCACTTTGACAGTTTTCGACCATCTGCTCCATAACTGCATGTTAGATTCTGGGGCCTCTCACAATGTGATGCCTAAAGAAATCATGGATAGACTCGCCCTAGAAATCACCAGGCCTTATGGAGATTTATATTCATTTGACTCGAGGAAATTCAAGTGTATAGGCATGATAAAAGACTTAGTTGTAAATCTTGCACAGGTACCCACCAAAAGTGTTTTAATGGATGTGGTTGTCGCAGATATACCTCCAAAATATGGCATGCTCTTGTCTCGGTCCTAGGGTGCTAAACTTAAAGGTTCTCTTCAACTTGATATGATGTACGCAACGATTCCATTTTTCGGAGGCCAGTTCACGCGATTGTACAGGGAAACCAGGTTGGCGTTTACGGTTAGTGATCCTCTCAGCCCAAATAATTATCTTGTATATATTGTTGATCAGGATTTAGGTAATTGTATATTATCTATAGATGATGATGTTGACGCATGTGTAGAAGAAAATTGTAAGGGAAATAAAAAAGAAAAAGAACAAATAGAACAAGATGTATATAGCACTGGCGTTTGGAAAATGTTTTTTGATGGTGCCTCGTCTTATCTTGCAGCTGGGACTGGACTAATTTTTGTGGCACCTGATAACCAATTTGTTATCCCTTTCTCTTATAGGATACAGTGGAACATTGACCAAACTAATAACGTATGTGAGTACGAATCTCTAGTGTTAGGGTTAGAGGCCGCTAGGAGAATGAAAATTAAAAACTTGGAAGTTTTTGGTGATGCAGAGTTAATCATGAAATAAGTCAATCGTCAGTACTGGGCCAAACATCCTAGATTAAGTTCATATCAAAATTGTGTTTGGGACCTAATCGAAAAAAATTTATCTTCTATTAATATTCACTTCATTCCGAGAGCTGAAAATCAACACGCAGATGCCTTAGCCAAAGATGCTTCGACTTTCACACCTCCCACTGCTTTCAAACTCAAATATCATATACAAATGAGACATAAGCCTTCCATACCCAATAACATAAAGCATTGGCAAGTCTTTGAGGATGGAAAATAGCTCCAAAATTTTTTAGAAAGAGTAGACGACTTCCTCGAAACGCATGTTGACCAAGAGAACCAGAATGATCCTATTTGGATCATGCAAGAAGGGGAAGACCCCCAGGAGTTCCAAGATAAAATTTCAAATCACCGTGTGCTAGTTTTAAAAATAATCAAATACCCAAGGGCTTGATTCCCTTAGAAAGACTCTTTAATCATGATGACATCCCTTTGAAGACTACCTTACAGCCTCAACCGGAGGAAGTCGAAGATTGCAATATAGGTACCAAAGATAGTCCTAGATTAGTTAAAGTATCCAGGTACCTGTCTCCTAAAATCAAGAGTAAATATGTTGAGTTGCTTAAAAAATACAAAGATGTGTTTGCCTGGTCTTACGACGAGTTGAGAACTTATGATACAACCATCATGGAACATAAAATTCCATTAAAACCAGGCATCAAACCTTTTAGGCTGAAACTTAGGCGGATCAACCCTATCTTACTACCGGTGATAGAAAAGGAGGTCAAAAAACTCATGGATGCTAAAAGAATAGTCCCACTGAGATATTCTGAGTGGGTAGCTAATTTAGTCCCAGTGAGAAAGAAAAATGGTGAGATCAGATTGTGTGTCGATTTCAGAAACCTGAATCCCTCATCACTCAAAGACAATTACCCATTACCTAAGTTGGATCACATTTTAGAAAAAGTAGTTGGGTTTAACATAATGTCTATGATTAATGGTTTTTCAGGTTACAATCAGATCGCAGTGCATCGGGACGATAAAGAAAAAACCGCTTTCACTACCCCTTGGGATACTTTCATGTATGATAAAATGCCTTTTGGTTTAATGAATGCAGGGGAAACTTTTCAATGAGCCATGGATATTGCTTTCATGGGTGAAAGAGATAAGTTCATGGTTATCTATCTTGATGACCTGACTGTGTTCTCCAAATATGATGTAGAACATCTAATGCACCTTAAACAAACCTTTGAGAAATGCTGAAAATTCGGTTTGTCACTCAATCCCAAGAAATCTCATTTCGCAATGAAAGAAGGTAAACTCTTGGGCCATATCGTGTCTAAATATGGAATCAAAATTGATCCTAAAAGGGTTGAGGCAATAGATACAATAAATTTTCCTAGAAATGTAAAAGAAAATCAGTTTTTTTTTAGGAAAAATAAATTTCTTGAGGAGATTCATCCCTAACTTTGCTGAAATTGTGAAATTGATAACAGATATGCTCAAAAAGGATAGTGAAGTGAAATGGACAAGCGAAGCCAAAGCGTCATTTCAGCGCATCAAGAAAGTAATAAGCGAAGCACCAGTCTTGGCGAGCCCAGATTACACAAAAGAGTTTTTTATTTTTTCTTTTGCTTCAGAACATATTATCGCAGCTATGTTGTTACAAAAAAATGAGGAAAGTTTTGAGCGGCCTATTGCGTTTTTCAACAAAAGTCTCAGAGATGTCGAGTTGAAATATGATATATTGGAGAAACAGGCCTATGCAATGGTGGAAGCTCTCAAAGATTTCAGAACTTACGTGTTGCACTCAAAGGTCATTTCTTATGTACCCTCTAGCTCGGTTAAAGATATCCTGGTGAAACCAGACAACGATGGAAGAAGAGGTAGGTGGTTAGCTAAGATCCAGGACTTCAACCTAGAAGTCAAACCAACTAAAGTTATCAAAGGTCAGGGTTTGGCCAAATTTCTTTCCGAATCGAACTTAAAAGCACTTGGGATAAATTAGTTTCAACAGACCGAGGGATTTCTGGAAATAGATGAGCTTGATGTCACTGCACCTACAACCGAAATTCAAGACAATTTTTCTACTTCGGCCTGATATCACGAAATCATCCATTACCTACTCACGCTTCAATGTCCTAGTGAGTTAACCCCGTCTAAATCTAGGATGCTAAAGCTACATGCTGTAAAATACTATATCATAGATGCTAAATTATATTGGAAAGACCCCTTGGGTTTCCTGCCGAGGTGTTTAGTCGAAACTGAAATAGAAGGGGTTATAGATGAATTCCATGTCGGGGTGTGTGGAGGACATCATGCATGGTGAGAAACATCTTATAAGATATTAATATCTGGATACTACTGGCCCAAATTGTTCACAGAAGTGAACACTAAATTTTGAAATTGTGTCCCTTGTCAGTTGTTCACAGGAAAACAGAAGGTGTCATCTTTGCCCCTTATTCCAGTTAAAACCGAAGCCCCATTTCAGCAATGGGGACTTGATTTCATTGGATAAATTCATCCACACTCCAGCGCGCAACACAAATGGATCCTAATTGCTATTGATTATTTCACTAAATGGGTGGAAGTTATCCCCACAAGAAATGCAATTGATTCGGTAGTAATCAATTTTTTGGAAGAAAATATTTTATCCAGGTTTGGTTGTCCCCAAAAAATAGTCATTGATAATGCGCAAGCATTTAAGTCAATGGCCATGATAATTTTTTTCCTAAAATATAAAATCATACTAGGACACTCAACAATGTACTATCCACAAGGTAATGGTCTAGCTAAATCATCCAACAAAAGCCTGATTGCCATGATAAAAAAGGTTCGAACTGAAAACAAGAAAGTGTGGCATATCCATTTAAAATATGCTCTATGGGCCAATAGAATAAGCACTAAAAGAACAATTGGGATTTCCCCTTTCCAAATGGTATATGGCACTGATGTCCTTTTACCAATAAATCTTTCTCTACCAGTAATGAAACTCTAGCAGGATTCAAATGAAGAACCCAATGACGTTACCAGAAGGATAAAACAGCTGGTCAAAGTCCAACAAAATAGGGTCAAAGTAAATGAAAGGTTACAAAGATATCAAGATAAAATGAAGGCCTTGTTCGATCAGAAAGCTAAAGATAGAGAATTCCTCCCTGGCGACTTGGTCTTGAATTGGGAAGCTAGGAAAGAAGACGTTGGAAAACATGGCAAATTTGATCTGATCTGGTCTGGCCCATACAGGATTTCGGCCTTTGAGGGAAAAAATGTCTGGTTATTAGAAAACCTGGATGGAGACATTTTCAATGCCCCTATAAACGGGTGGCATATTAAACACTTCATGCAATAATGTGTTTCTAAATCCTCAGTGTACATACCAATTTGTTTTCATGCTTTTTGTATAGATACCAAAAAAAAAAAAAAGAGGTTTCTTTTCATGACGTTTCCTAATGATTATAATGTTATGTTATTCGCAGGGAAAATTTCTCACGAGACAACGAACTCGAGGTACAGAAAGGTGACATGCACAGGTATTCCTATCAAGTATCTCACAATGACAAAGGTAATGAACAAGTAATCTTTGGGTTGGAAATATAAGAGAAAATAAAGGTATGAAATCCCATTTCAAAATTTCAGATAAAAGCCCTAAAAAGTACGAATGATTTCATTCTTGTCGATATTAAAAAAAAAAAAAAGTATAAAAACTAAATCAAGGAAATTCTTGAAGTAATAAAAAAGGGGACTTAAGAAAAGGTTATAAAATCTAATTAAGAAAATTTTTGAGAACAGTCACATGTACGACATCTTTTTTTTAAACCCCCTTTACCCTCCCCTTGACTACAGTAAATTCTTTTCCCGCTTGACCATGGAGGTCTAATCATAAATCTCCTGAACAATAGAGTGGTCTCGCTCTGGTCTTGAAAACTCTTGAACAAACTTTCAAGGAAAGAGAGTAGGTTAGGTTTTTAAGTTCTTTGACTTTGACTAGATCACAAACATGTCTAGGTTAATCCTGACCCTATTAGTTATCCTAACAGGAATATATTGGATTTCTAAGAGGGGGGGTGAATCAGTAATAGCGTAATTATAATCCTTTTTCTTCAATTGTTATATCAATGTAGAATTATTATCCAATAATGAGCA
>JZKD02S2305452.1:102328-117449 GCA_000966675.3 Picea glauca
CGTCCATCAAAAAGATAAACCCAAGAATCCCAAGAAGTAACATCCTCACCACAACAACAAGCAATATAAGGTTCCCAAACCCAATTAGATAGTGTCAGCTCCTAATGGTGACAAAGGAGCAAAAAATAAAAATAAGAAGACTGACATACATTGCAAATTTTGTGATAAATATGGTCATGATGAGTCCAAATGTTTCAAGAAGATGGAAGCTTTAGAAGCAACGATGAAGAAGCACAACATCAGTATTGATTCTACTTCTTCTTCTTATTCTCATGGACATGCACTTTCTACTTATGGTTTCTCCTTCAATACAACTTCTACTTCTACTTCTGATGAGTGGCTTATTGATTCTTGAGCATCTTATCATATGGCAAAGGATAGAGACATATTTTCTGCTCTAAATGAATGTAACACCAAGAAAATATTTTTTGGTGATTATAGATCTCTTAGTGTTGAAGGATCTAGAACAGTTCAAGTAGAAAATGGTCATTTCAATGATGTATTATGTGTTCCGAGTCTTTCTTGTAACCTTCTATCAGTATATCAAATCACACATTCAGGTGAAGGTAAAAACGTAGAGTTTTCACCTCACCAAGTTGTAATCAAGGATCTAAAATATCCTAATCATGCTCTTGCAACTGGAATTGTTGATGATATTACTAGGTTGTACAAGTTTGACAATTTGGGTCATCATCTTTTTCATCAGTTTTTCTTGCTCATAGTGATGACTTGAGCAAACTTTGGCATGAACGGTTTGGTCACATAAACTATCGCTCATTGAAGAAACTATGTAATCAACTTATGGTGACTGGTCTTCCTCTTGTTTCATGTAGAGATGGTGTTTGTGCCAGTTGTGTTCTCGGCAAACATCATTGGAACATTTTTTACAAATGTGCCTCTTGGCATGCCTCAAGCCCTTTGCAACTTGTTCACGGTGATTTTTGTGGTCTAGTTTATTCTCCTTCCTTTTCTGGGTGCAAGTAGTTCTTAACTTTCATTGATGACTTTTCCAGACGTACTTGGGTTTACTTCTTAAAACTTAAGAGTGAAGTTTTTGACAAGTTTTTGGCTTACAAGGCCCTTGTAGAAAAACAATTTGGACATCAAATTCAAAGTTTAAGAATAGATAATGGAGGCAAATATGTGAACAATAATTTTACAAGTTACTGCACTACACAGGGCATCCAAATGCAACACATTGTTCCATATACACCACAACAAAATGGTGTTTCCGAGAGAAAGAACCGCACATTAAAATAAATGGCTAATTATATGATCCAATCTAACGGATTAAGTCTAAACTATTGGGTGGAAGTCATCAACTGTGCAAATTACATAGTAAATCGCACTCCCACAAAGGCTCATACAAATATAACACTGGAAGAAGCTTGGACTAAAATTAAACCAGATGTAAGTCACTTTCGTGTATTTAGAAGTATAGCTTGGCATTGCAGCCTAAAAGTGAGAAGTGTATATTTTTTGGTTATTCTGAAGATGTTAAAGGTTATAGACTTCTTCAACCACATTGTAATGAAATTATTGTTAGAAGAGATGTTAAATTTGATGAAAATATCTTGGCCTGCGAGCCTAATTCGGCGTTTGTGCCTTCTTCGTCTTGCAAGCCATCTTCGACGTTTGTGCCTTCTTCTAATCTGGTTTCTTCTTCAGATGATGATAATGAGGATGAAAATCCACCTCCGCCTGCTCACCTTCCTCCAGAGGAGTCCTTTGAACCAGCACCGGCTCTAGCTCCACCGCTTCCTAGATGGGTTTGTTCAACATGAGAAGCAATTGGTGATCTTGTCGGTGATCCTTCATATCAGCGTCAGACACATTCATAATTCCAATGAGCCTCTTCTCTTTTGGCTCAAGTTTCAAAGACTCATGATCCAGAGACATTTGCAGAAGCTTGAGGCCATCCAGATTGGGATACATTAATGAATGGAGAGTATCGCTCTTTAATGGAAAACGATACTTGGGATCTTTTGCCTCTTCCAAAATGAAGAAAACTTGTCAAATGTAAATGGGTCTACAGAGCTAAGTATGCATCAGATGGAAGTTTTGAAAGACACAAGGCTTGGTTAGTTGCCAAAGGATTTTCCCAAGTTGAAGGAATTGACTATAAGGAAACCTTTTCCCCGGTAGCCAAAATGAATTCCATCTGCCTTGTTCTTGCCCTTGATGCCTCACATAAATGGGAGGTCCATCAGATGGATGTCAAATCCACCTTCTTTCATTGATCCGAGATATTTTCATCATGACTTATAAAGAATTGTATTAAATAAGCATAAATTAAAGTGCGCCATTAAAGAAGGGAAAACTTAAAAATGAAGAGAGATAAGCATCAGATCTTAACAAAAAAAACTTGATAACAGAGTTCATCCCTGGTGGACTACGTCTCTGATTCCTACTCTAAAATGGGTAGGCTCTTTCATTAACTCATCAAAAGAATTTGGCAAATACATGAATATACATGATTCTGAAATCAAGCTGCAAAAATAATTCTCAGATCGGAAAACAAACATCACCACTGGATTTGTGGAGTCGAAATACCCAAATATGATTGTCTCCACACTCCGATCCGACTCTGGCACTCCCAGGCCCAAGAGAAATCTTGTCTCAATTTTCGTGCCTCTGCAAACTGCAATTATGACAATCTTTTCCTCGTAAATCATGCCCGCAGTCATACGGTATGGTTGTGCCTCCCTCCTCCGGCTCTGGGCGGATTGTTGTTTTTAAGTAATAAACCCGGCGGATAAAACAAGCAACACTGTGTGGCGCGCTGGTTAGGGCAGAGTTATTAGAGCGTTGGGGAAGGCGGAGGTTCTGGGGTTGAACCCACCAGACTCCATTTTTTAGTGGTTGTTTGTATATATATATATATATATATATATATATATATCCATTGAAATATCCATTTGGTTGCCCCACTAAGTATAGTTGATTCGCTATCGAAGCTTCTAACATTGGCATCGTCCGCTAGATTTGGTGGACCTGCCATGTCTTTTTTTTAAATCAAATTTGTTCAYGGGTCAACATTGAACATTTCTCGGGATGCCACGTGTCACCCGATGATTGGGCCACATGGCGGCCACTAATATGCCCACCTGTACACTGACGTGTTGCCCAATCATTTTTTACTGACACGTGGTGCTTCCCAGATGGTGCCATGTGGCGTCTCCTGGGGGTGCCACATGGCACTTTTCTATTAGTCCACTTGGACCCCTGAAAATTCCAATGCAGGGTGACACGTGGCAGCCTCTGGTGCTGCCATGTGGCATGTTGACATCATCATCCCGTAATATGACATCGCCATGCCCTGTCAGTTGTTGACGTCAACAATACGGATGATGATGTGTCCCCTGTTGTCTGGCCTTGTTTGATCGCAACTTTGACCACGAATATCTTTCAAAACGTAACTCTGTTTGACGAGTCGTTTGCGCCGTTAGAAATATTGTGAATGCATTTCCTTTAATAGTTTAAGTATCAAGAACATTGTTTTTTGTGATAGGTAATCACTTTATTCGAACTTAAACATCTATGAGTAATTTTTTTTTTACTCTCGTAGAGAGCTATTCCTATGGTTTCAGACTTTTTATAAATCAATGAGATCCCGTGTGTGTTTCTTCTATGAAATCATTTAAAGCTCTCTGATTTCGAGGCCGTCAGTCTTATTTTTTGTCTATGAGTCTTTGTTCAAAATCATTTTCTCAGTGCCTGAAATAATGGGTGTGATGAAACGGATGTAGCTATTTTGTTATTGCATGTGATATTATGATCTTTTTATTATAATTCATTTATTGTCTGTTCAGTTATTTTACCACCCGGTCCACTCACAGGTGTTGATGTTATGAATGATTGAATCTATGTTTTGAGCAAGTATATTGAATATTTGAGTGAGAGACAAGAGAACCACCTATATAAAAATGCAGAGGAGATCTTGATTAGTCTCTCAAGATTACCCTAGGAGGTTGACTCTTGTCCCTAATAGGAAAATAGATCAACAAGCTCTCAATTTGATCACTCCTTAGGAGTCCCTTTCTACTTCTAGTTGACAAATGTCCAAGTCCTTGACTAAGCAAAGACCCTACACTAATGCCTCAATGTTGACATTATTATTGAGCTTGATTCCAATGTACCACAATTCATTATGGAATTCATGAGAATTCAATTTTATTTTAACAATGTTGATTTTATTTTTTAAGCTAGCTATAGTAAAAAGATACTTTTGATATTCCATATTAAAGTTAATGACATCTTTATAATACCTTAATTTTCTTTATCTTTTTTTCCTTTGTTTCATCACAATTTCTTTTTAAATTTAAATTTGATAATATTTTTAATACATTGATTTTCTTTATCCTTTTTTCTTTGTTGCATCACAATTTCTTTAATTTAAATTTGATAATATTTTATTTTAATAATGTTGATTTCATTTTTTAAGCTAGCTATATTAAAAAGGTACTTTTGATATTTCATATTAAAATTAATAACCTCTTTATAATACCTTAATTTGTTTTTTTTGGTTGCATTACAATTTCTTTTTAAATTTAAATTTAATAATATTTTTAATTTTGATAATTTATTTTAAGAATGTTAATTTTACTTTTTAAGCTAACTATAAAAAAAATATTTTGATATTCCATATTAAAGTTAATAATCTCTTTATAATACTTTAATTTTCTTTATCAGTTTTTCTTTACTACATCATAATTTCTTTTTAAATCTAATAATATTTTTAATGATATTAATATTATTTGAACAAAATTAAATATAAATTACATATGCAATGAATGTATTATTCTGATATCCTTAATGTGTTGAAAGTCTATTGGTTAAATGTGTCTTCAAAAAACTTTGACAAAAAACTTTGACATATGTAAACATAAATCAAAGCTATCAATTTAATATTCCTTAAGAATCTCTTTCTACCTTTAATTAACAAATGTCCAAGTCCTTGACTAGGCAAAGACCCTACACTAATGCGACATTATTATTAAGCTTGATTCCAATGTACCACAATACACTCAAAGCATTCTTCCCTCATTTTGTCTCTAATGATGCCTCACATTCCCTAAATCACCCTTTGAATTTCTTCCCTTACTTGTCGATAATAGTTTTAATAATATCAATATTATTTTAACAAAAATAAATATACTCATAAATTAAATATAAATTTAAAAAAAAATGATTTTTTCTTGATAGATCAATCAAATTATCCATAATAATTATATAAAATAATTAATAATTATTGGTTTTAAATTTCACTTTATACCATGTGTTTTCTCTTCGTGAATCAATTGTTGATTGTTAAAGAGCCCTGTAAAATTTGTTTTACCTTAGATATCATCATTAAAATGACTAGAAGCACCATTTGATTTGAGTACTTCTCCTCATTTCAAAATTGTTATCATTTTTCTTTGTTGCATCCAAATAACAGTTTAAAGAAATTCAAGTAATCTCTTGATTTTCTTAAGATTGAATAGACCAATTTTAATCTTAGTAGAAGTTAAGCATCATCGTCATTATAATAAATTTCCCAAAAATAAACTAAATCAAAAAACAAAATAAATAATAATCAAAATAATCCATAAATCATATTTTCTAATTAACTATTTAAAATTAATTCTTTATATTTACTTTAATTATACATTTTCCCTCTTTATATTTATCATTATTTTTTATATGTAATAAATATATCATTATTTTTTATATGTAATAAATAGTCTACCAGCATTGCAATTATTTCCAAAAACATGTTACATACAACTTAATTGTTAATGGGATGAGTTATACATTTTCCCTCCTTATATTTGTCATTATTTTTTATATGTAATAAATAGTCAACACGCATTGCAATTATTTCCAAAAACATGTTATATACAATTTAATTATTAATGGGATGAGTTGTAAAGGTCAATAGTATCTATCTCATTTAAAAAAAAAGGGTTTAAAATATTCAAGTGATAAGTTTTATATTTGGAATATTATACATTTACAAAATGGTTTAAAATATTAAAGTGAAATTGATAGGTTTTGTATTTGGAATTTATATATTTACAATGTTTAAAAAATTTATTATTTTTTTTGTTTGTTAGTTTGTTTGTGATATTTGGGACTAACTTGTGGCTAAGAAACCATGACTCAGGGTTAACTCTTAACATGGTTGGATTTTTTGTCCCCACAAGTCTTGAACCAAGTAACTTTAACATCACGGAACGCCTTAATAGTACACTCCCTCACCGATTGTCCTACACCTCGGGGACAAAAAAAATATTATTTTAATATCTTAAAAATAAATAATTTCTACAATCATAAAAATAAATAAACCATAAATAATTTAAAATATTATAATAAAGATACTAAATCATCAAATTTTGATGAAACTTACGTATAATATTTATTAATAAAAAAAAATATTCGCTCTAAAATCATTTTTAAGAAGTGAAACTATTAACCATAAATAATTTAAAATGTTATAAAAAAATACGAAACCATCAAATTTTGCTAAAACTTACGTATAATATTTATTAATATTTTTTTATTCGCTCTAAACTCATTTTTAAGAAGTTTAAAACCATTAACCATAAATAATTTTTTATTCGCTCTAAATTCATTTTTAAGAAGTTTAAAACCATTAACCATAAATATGTTTATTCAGTTAAAATGTTATAATAAAGCATAATATTTATTAATAAAAAAAATTATTGGCTCTAAAATCATTTTTAAGAAGTTTAAAACCATTAACCATAAATATGTTTATTCAGTTAAAATGTTATAATAAAGATATTAAGTCGTCAAAATTTACTCAAATTTACAAATAATATTTATTAATAAATAATATTATTAATAATTAGCTTCTATCATTACTTTTTTATAATAGTGAAATTATATTCATTGGTGTTTAATTTCATCATGATCTTAAAAATTATATATAGATAAATAGATATATAGTCACGACCAAGTTAAACACCAAATACATATTTTATCTTTCTCTACCTTTGAACCTATGACCTTCTAGAAGAAAACACATGTTTGTAAAACCACATTCTTACATAAAATATTTATTAATAATTTTTTGTATTCATTCTAAAATCATCTTTAAAAAGTTTAAAACCATTAACCATAAATATGTTTATTTAACTATAATGTTATAATAAAGATATTAAGCTATCAAATTTTACTCAAACTTACATATAATATTTATTAATAGACAATATTATTAATAATCAACTTCTATCATTACCCTTCTATGATAGTGAAATTATGTTGATTGGTGTTTGGATTGACCCTGACCAAGCGAAACACCAAATACATACCCTAACCCCCCTCTGGATTTGAACATGTGACCTCATAGAAAGAAACACATGTTTGTAAAATCACATCCTTACTATGTGACCTCATAGAAGGAAACACATGTTTGTAAAATCACATCCTTACTAACTCTTCTATGATATATATATATATATATATAGAGAGAGAGAGAGAGAGATTTCTTAAAGAAAATTTAATGGAGAAATTTATGTGAATTTTCTCTATATTTGATGTAAATAAGTACACTTCAACCAAATACATATTAATATATTGAACTTGTGACTTTGAAAGTTAAAACAAAGCCTTAAAGGCAGTGCACTAACCAACTAAGCCAACACCTCACTAACAAAATACCAAACAACATTGATAATAACTAATTAAACTAACCTAGATAAACTTATATATTTTATTAAAATTTAACAACAACATATTCTAATAAAACACATAATTAGAAAATACACACAATAATATATATTTATATCATAAAATATAAAAAATGCACTTGAAAATTGATATTTATAATGATAAGGTTTTTTTTCTTCGTGTGGTGATCTTAAGTCAATAGGCCTTGCACTAAGTAAACCAGTGTAGATTTATCTTAACTCTAGATTTATCATGCATTGAGAGGGATCAAATCCATGAGAAATCCAGAGTTAAGATGGATTTACCCTAGTTTTATGTAAAAAAACACCTTTCTATGAAAAAATGGAACACAAAATTCAATAAAAATGCAATTTATAGGATCATAAATTTAATAAGTGTTCTAATGTAATATAATATGTAGAAACATGAATATTCAACAGATATCAATGGAACAACAAATTATTGAGAAGAACAATACCAGAAATAATACATTTGTTCAAAGAAAACAATGTTCACTTGCCTCTTCGAGGGGGCAACCTCCAGTAGAGCAAAGCTCTATTACAATAATTTTCAAGACAAAGCTTTCTCATGCCTCCTACTCTTATTTATACTAATTCTATCTTCTAAAGAAAATTCTAGAGGAAGATCTTTCTAGAAGCGGAAGCTTCTATTAGGTCTTCTTACATTGACTTGTTCATATTTATTAAATAGGCCTTATTAACTAATGTCGGTCTTTATTACATGGAAAATATATTATTCTATCTACGTGAGGGGTTGGGGAGGTTAGGTCCCTAACATGCCCTCCCCCTTGAAAAAGAGCCTTGTCCTCAAGGATTAAGATGAGGAAATTGTTGCAGAATGGTAGTTGGCTCTCAGGTGGCATCTTCTGATGGAGTATCCTTCCATTGAACTAAAACTTCCTTAATGGTGCGTTGATGGAGACGACGCTCACGTTGGTCCAATACGACTTGTGGCTAAAACCAAATGGAACCTTCTTCATCCAACTCTGGTAGACTGGTCTAGTTGTATGTTGACTACATTTTTTGTCAACAGTACTTAGCCGACAAAGCATTGCCAAGCTCCTCCTCATTTTGCATTTGATGGCACAAAGTCTTGTGGAATACTGTTGAGTTGTTTCTACACATTCAAGGAAGATGTCTTTGGATATCTTATCATTCAAGAATATTTTATGAATTATGAGAAGGTATTGGCGATGATCGTTGGTTGATATACAAGTTACAGGTATATTCAGATGAAAAATGATTTTTATGATGCTTGACAAAAATGCCATGATTCTCGACCTATAATTTAAAAGGCTTGTTATCTAATTTCCTACGTTCTTAACCTTGTCATAATCACACTCTTAACCTTCAAGCCCTTTTTCATGTCTTTGTTTTCCCTAAGTATGATATCATTACCATTCCTTTTAGATTATAACTTTGGCATCTTTTCATAGTACAAAACTATACCATATTATCATGTCTCTCATCTCTATAACAATTTTATTATTTAAAATAAAAAATGTATCCTTATTTACCTTTAAATGTGGATTAGTATATGAAGTTCTATAGGCCAAATACATACATTGCATGTTTTTTTTATATAGAGAAATAATGTCACCATAAAGGTTTTTGGCTTAAGTCATTTTAAGTTATTATGGAAATAATTTATGCCAAAACCATAAGGTGCATGGATTGATGATAAGTTACTTATGGGTATATAAGTTTGGCTTGTGCCCCCAATTTGTCAAAATCCACGTGCCCTCTCATAATCCACCTTCAAAGATTCCTTGCCATGCCAAAAGTTAAAAAAAATATATTATTTTATCATGACCTCCACTCTATTGTTTTACTCTACTTTTTTTTTCCTTACCACTTTGTATTAAGCCCATATACAAGTGATCATTTTGATGCACCACGTAAACAACATGATGGTACCTAAAGTATGTGGAATTTTGTATTGATGCTTGAATTCTTGAATTCGGTGCTATTATTGGGGTCAATAAACATGTACTTATAAACTTCCACAAGACAATCAAAGAAGCGGGAAGAATGCAGGGCATCCATATTTGGACGATTTTTTAAACAAGTCCGATGGCACGTTTTGAAGTCTCATTTTGCTTGATGAAAGATGTATTTCGCTTGGAATTGAATAGACCGTGTACATGTGATAAAGTATTGAGGAACGAGCAACAAATCTACGAGAGAGCGAAATAAATTGACATGTGGCTAAAAATAATGACATTCTTCATTAAATTATTTTGAACTTTTACAAATTCAAGACGATGCTAGTCGGTACGGGTCTCAATTGGTTAACCTAAAACGGTCTAAACTACCAAAACCATCCAACAAATGTTATTAAACAAGTAGCAAGTAGCTAGTCTAGGGAAAAAAACTTGAAGAGAGGTATGCTTGGAGTGTAGTAAGGTTTTTTTCTTTAAATTATCATTCATCTTTTATACCTTCAGTAGGGATTGACAGAATCGTTGGCAGCGAGGAGTCTTGTGAAGCAGCGAAGGAATGAAGCAAGGATGAGCTTTGTTGGTCCTCATAAGGTGAATAGTTTACTTGTCAGTTTGTTGTATTTAGGCCTGATTTTATTCAACGCTAATCGGTTTCTGATATGCAGGTTCTCACCTCGTGTTATCACCACCATTGCTCCATTCCATTTTGGCTCAGCTTTCTTCTTCTTTCGTTCTTGGTTGTTCTATTATAACTTTGTTCTAGAATGGCTAAAGGCTAAATACCTGGCCAAATTCCAAGAATTCAAGAATTGTATGAAGGACATTTTTAAATAAAGATCAACGTCTTTTAAGCTCTAAAATTGTTTCTTCATTTATTTTCTTTTAAATCTCAGTTTCGTCTTTTTCTTAATTAAACACTTAAAATTTTAAAAAGAAAATAAAGTAAAACAAACTAATAGATTTATTACTTTTGTAAAATTGTGTATATAAGTTTATTTCATTTTATTCTTATTAGTTAGTTTTAATAGATATAAACTTTGTTTACTTTATTTATTTATTTTATTTTATTTCATTTTATTATAGCAATGAGTTTGCTTTTGATGTGACATTAATTTGATTTTTACCATAAATTTGTGTATGCAATATAATATTTAACATAGGAAAACAAATATATATATTTTTGGATATAATAAAAATATTTGTGTTTCTCATTTCTAATTGGTTGATAGAATTGAAGTGTTATTGTTCCCTTCATGTCTTTCAATATGTAGAATTAATTACATAATCAATGAATTTCACCAATCACCACATCTAGATATAAAAAGTTGTACTATGTATTTATTATTATACATTATTATATTTATTATCTAATATATTATTTATTATTATATTTATGTTATATTTTTTATCTAATATATTATTTAGATTATATTTATTATGTAATATAATAAATATTATATAAAAATATATATTATTAAATTTGAAAGGTTTATTTTCAAAAACTAAAATTTAATATTTTTAAAATGCAATTTGCATTTGGCTAGCTTAACTTAATTGGAAGGAAATTTAGGTTAATCCCAAAACTATACAACATCCACATTAAAGTAAAAATGTGGTCAGAGATCCTAGCCAATACAGCATATGAAAAATCTATAAACTAAGTGTCATGGAACAACACGTCTTCCTCCTTCCTTGTGAGTCTAGGTCGAATTCTTTGAATTCCAATCTTTCTAACGGTATAGTTATCAATGTTAATTTTTTTCGTTTAAAATCTTTACAATTTGATTTCTTTCAAGACTAAGAAACTAGCCCCTAGTTAACATATTGTTCATGTTTCACAGTAATCATCATCATCAATAATTATAGGGTGTCAGTGATCATCTCCATTTCCAAGTCTACTTGGCAGGGACTAAGTTGCCATGCAGCCCTTGTTGTTTTAGTTCTCTTATTAATTATTACATTTTAACTTAAAAAAAAAATTAAAAAAGAAATATCAAATCACTACAAAGTTTCTATAATTTATTTTGATAGTCTTTAAACTAATTCATTGTTTAATTGTTTCACTTTAGCACTAACATATTTTAACTTTTCATTAGTTTTGTCTTAGACTACTTTCTCACAAAATAAATACAAAAATATTATCAAGTTATAGTCTTTCTTTTACGTATTTTCTTTAGTTGTTTAATTTCTTTTAAGATTTAATTTTTTTATTTCAATTTTAGGAACTCATAAAAGCATAAAAAATAAATATTATAAAAACACAAAGCAAAAGGGAATTCATGCTTGGACTTTAGGTTAGAGGAGATTTAGCTTAGAGTCTAATGTGTTTTCTTGTTGGGGCTCTAAACCCAAGGTGTCATTCTCCTCTCTTCACGCCTAGCCAAGGTTGAGATGTTGGTGTTAGAGACTCTCTAGTCCATTGACATCAACAGTGTGACACTTGGTGCCAATCACTTTCTTCAGGCTTGAGACATAAAAAAACATGATGTAGCTTGGAGTGGTTGGGCAAGGCTAACTGATATGCCACTGGCCCCACGCATTTGAAAATAGTATAATGAACATAAAATTTGGGGGCCAATTTTTAAACTGCTTGGCTTTTAGTGAAGTTTGTTTGTACAATTGTAGACGAAGAAACACATGGTCCCCTTCAACAAATTGACATTCATAACAACCCTAGTCTGCATGTTGCTTCATGTGGTTCTGATCCATGACCAAATTTTCTTTGAGATTACAGAGAATGGTCATGTAGACTGTAAGATTGCGGTCAACCTCTTGAAGCTTGGAGATGCCTGGCATGTATGGGAGAATTGATGGTGGTTTATGTTCGTAGACTGCTTCAAATGGAGTCATGCGAGTGGCAATATGGTAAGAGGTGTTGTACCGCCATTCAACTAGTGGTGACCACTGAACCCACTGATGTTGTCTATCAGACACAAAACACCTCAAATATGTTTCCAAACAATTGTTGACCACTTTCGTTTGACCATCAGTCTGGGGATGATAAGTTGTGCTAAGATGCAATTGAGTTCCCTAGAACTTGAATAATTCTTGCCAAAAATTGCTAGTTAAAGTTGGATCACAGTCATAAACAATAGAATGAGGCATTTCATGGAGTTTGAAGATATTATCCATAAAAAAAAAAATCCACTATGGATGTTGTGAATGGGTGTTGAATAGCACAAAAATGAGCATATTTGGAAGATGATCGACTACCACCATGATGACGGACTTATTACCTGATTTGGGTAAGCCAACAATGAAATCCATAGAAATACCCATCCAAATTGTAGGTGGAAGTGGAAGTGATTGGAGTGTACCAGGAGGTTTGAAAAACTCTCCCTTATTGCACTAACAGGTGTCACATTTGGCCACTAAGGTGCGGATATCCTATTTCATATCGTCCCAAAAGAAAGAACGTTTGAACTGTTCATAAGTTTTGGTAAAACCTGAATGGACGACGGTAGGTGAAGCATGAAACTCAGAGAGCACCTTGGATTTAAGGGTCGACTATTTGCTTAAATATTGGCGACCTTTATAGAGAAACTCTTCATTGTGCTAAGAGTACCCTGGAGGAGCTTGGACATCCTGTTGCATTTTTTGGATTAGGATGGAAATTTTGGGGTCTTGCAACCATTCTGGGTGGATAGCCTGAAGCCAGTTGGCAATAATTAATGAGAGGGGAAATATATACCCTTCTTCTTCATATTTCCTGGAAAGAGCATCAGTCATCGCATTTTCTCTACCCTTCTTGTAAATGATCTCATAATCATATCCAAACAACTTTGTCACCCATTTTTCTTGCTTCAGGGAGGAAAGTCTTTGTTCCAAGAAGTACTTGGGGCTTTGATGATCCATTTTAATTTGGAAGCATCGACCCAATAGATAAAGGTGTTTGAAATCCACTCCATGCAAAATAGCCAACATTTCCTTTTCATAGATTGATTGGCCCAAATGTCACTCCAACAATTGTTTGTTGGTGAAAGCCAAAGGTCATCCATCTTGCATAAGGATTGCCCTGATGCCTCTCCCTAATACATCACATTCCAGAAGAAATGTCTTGGTGAAGTCAGGTAGGTTCAGTACAGGAGTATTGCACTGAGTACGAGAGTAGTGAGACACTATCATATGTCATCCATAAGTCCCCTACTTACGACAAAGAAATGTACTCCATTGTGCAAGCCTATTTCTAGTGGAGGCATTACATTCTCGGGAAGGAGACAATCATCCACACTGATCATAAGTCGTTGCAGTTCATGAAGACACAAGGCAAATTGCAGAATGACCGCCATCAGAAGTGGTCCACATATTTGCAGCAGTTCCACCTCAACATCAAGTATAAAACAAGAAGTACCAATCGAGTCATTGATTGCCTCAGCTAACCTCCAGTCGCGACACTCACCACGTTGCTAGACTCTTGCGGCAATGAGACCTCCGGATAGCCCCACCTCTATGAGACAGATCCTGACTTCACCAACACCTACCACACGTTGGTTGAAACACAGTGGTCACTAATTTCCATCTTTAGGAAGAGTTGATGTGCCATATGGGCCATCTCTGTGTTCCATCAAGAGAGTGAGCAAAGATGATTTGGAAATCCCACTACAATCGGGTGGCATGACACTTCGGCATGGAAAATATAGTGGCAGTGTTGCAACGACATTTCTACAAGCCGAAACTTCGACATGATGTCAACAAGTATATCTAGTCCTGCATCGCCTATGGTATTGCCAAACCGACCACTAAGAAACAAGGTCTGTACATTCATATTCCTACTTCTGACATGCCTTGGGAATCCATCTCAATGAACTACATGTCGTAGTTTCATCCACCAAGCGGGGAAATGACTATGTTTTTGTGGTTGTTGATCATTTTTCCAAGATGGTGATTCTAGCCACCTGTAAGCAGAGCATCACATCGAAAGCCATTGTCAAGCTCTTCTTTGAACAAGTGTGGGTACACTTTGGGATACCACAAATCATTATCTCAAATCGGGACAGTTGGTTCCTCAACACCTTCTAGTCAAGCCTCTGGTCACTGCTAGACACCAAGCTCATCAAACCCACTATCTTCCACCCCCAGACGAATAACCAAACCAAGGTCAGCAATCGGATGATCGTGCACATCCTACACATGTACAATTCCAAGCACCCCCGCACATGGGATAATAGTATTCCCTATGTTCAACCCAGATACAATAGAGTCATACATCGCTCAACCGACCACAACCCCTTTCAGGTGGGGTTGGGATTTCAACCATTGGGTCCCATGGATGTTGCACTACCCCTTACGGCCACCTAGGAAGACTTGTCACATGCTCCAACTGAAGCTGACAAAGCCACTTGGTTCATTGAGTAGATCCAACACATCCGTCAATAGGTTCATGATATTTTACAGAATTCCAATTCCAAGTACAAGCAACGCCATGATCAACACCAGGTGCAACACCAGTTTCAGGTGGGAGACAAAGTTTGGTTGCACTTG
>JZKD02S2305452.1:176478-190725 GCA_000966675.3 Picea glauca
TGTTACCTTTATATTCAATCTTTGGAAGTTCTCAATGTGCTCTGTAACTGAACCCTTTTGCTTGAGATTTATCAATTGGCTAAAGAAGGTATTGCTCCTTGTATCTTCATAGTGTCCTATCATTTCTTCCGTGAAAATTGTCCAAGTGACGAGTGATTTGCGAGAACAAAGCCATCTATACTATACAAATTGATTGGGTTCTAAATATAAAGAAACAATTCATACCTTTTGTGTATGTGGCACATTATGTAGATCAAAGAATTGCTCCATCTGAAGTATCCATGTGATAGGGTCCTTGCCATCAAACTTCCTCATATCAATCTTAGGAACGTGGTTGGTCTTCAACCCAAAGTTAGAGTTTCTCCACTACGTATTTCTTCACCTTCATCAAGAGTCCAAGTAGGATTGTTTGGAGGCTTATTTGGTGTAGAGGTTCCCTTTTTTGGTGGCATGTTGGCCAAGTATCATTTGAAACCTTGATTTTGAGGTGGTTCTGCTAGACAATATTCATTTTATTGTATCTCCAAAATTTCAGCCCTTTTGAGTATGAAATTTTCTTTTTTGTATATCTCTCTGATATTTTTTCTCTGCAATGCCACAGGTCTGATCAAAATTGGATGTGCCAAGTGGAATTTACAGTAACTTTCCCACAACTTGCTGATTTTTATCCTTTCCAGGAGATCTCACTTGTATAGTGTGCCCCGCACAAAATAATTGATATAAAATTCTGAAACACGTACCATAACTACTACAGTTTGTCCACTATCCAATGCAACTGGTCTCACTCAATTTGGATACTCTAGGAAGAAGTTATGATTTTTTTACCCGGAACACCTACTTGAGACTAGTCAATAGGACTAGTCAGATACCCTATCTTCCACAACGTGTATCTACAAATGTAAGATTACTCATAAGCTGAAATTGTTACCACAGATACCTTACTAATTTCTGTGAATATCCTCCGGAGTCAGGGTCTGAAACGTTACATAAATTTTTTTATAGTAAAAATTCCACAATGCCTCAATTCAGGATGATTCCAAAACCCTATCTTAGAAAGGTTGTATCTTCGAAAGTATAAGGACTCAGGAGCTGAAATTTTAACCCAGTGTACCTTGATCTGTCTACTAAATATCCTCCACGTTGTTCCTTCTGAATCATTGTAGAAAAACATTTATAGCGAAAATTCCAAGGTGTCTTAGATGTAGCAGCGAAACCCCAAGACCTTGAGCTCTGATACCATATGTTAGGAACCTGATATCAATATAGCATACAAAAACCTCAGAATAAGTAGTCAATGCCTTGAAAAAGAGATAAATTCAGATAATAAGCCTCTCCGAGGGGGCAACCTCCTTATGCCCACATAAATGTTCAATTACAAGATGATTCCAAATGAAAATGTCTCATTGGTATATATATATGAGACTAGGAGGTATAATTACAACTAATGGACTAAAGCCAACATAAACAAAATAACATTACTAATATAATATGCCCCAATTAAGGGGTAACGAGTCACTATTTAGGGCTTAACACGAAGCCACCCCCGAACACCTTAACCTTGACAGAGAATAATTCCGGAAGCAAACCCTAGGCCTAATAGCCAATCAAGGTAGCATATCACTCTCCAGAGCTAGCGTACCAAGCATAAAGTCCAAACCATAACCAAGAGAAAGTCCAAACCTAAAATTGAAAATACAAGTTGCAGTAGCTGCAACTGCAACTACTCTCTAGACTTGTGCACTTACTAAATTTCTGCAGTTGCGAGTTGTGTGTGTCCAAATGAGCTCTGGCATCCTGTATTTATACTACTCTTTCTTAGCTTTCTGGGCCGACTTCTCTTTCTGGAGGCTAAAAACTCAATATTAATTATTTTCTTTAGCCGACTTGTCTTCTAGGGTTATGTTCAATGCTTTAGGGTTTCTTCTTGCTTCCCAAAATATTCTAGTCTTTTCAGGGTTACACATGGAGGTTTAATACCTCCCGCAACTACCATAATATCAACACTCCCTCCTAGCTAGGGAGGTATTTAAAGGTAATGGTCTTGAGCACAAACATACCATTCAACTGATAGCATCATCATAGCCACACAAGCTATCTCATGATCAAATCACAAGCACCATCATCACTATCAATATTATCTGATAGCATCAATTGTATCATCTCTCAAAGCCATACTCCATTTGAGTAATCAAGCATGATGCTAAATAAGTCACTCACTCCACAGAGTGATATAAGAACCATTCTTCTAATCCAAACATATATCCTAGAAGAATAACTATTCCAACAGATGCTGGAAGCCATGCCATGGGCTACAAGGACTCTTAATCTAATCCAAATATACGTCCTAGAAGAATAAATGTCCTGGACCATTTTCTGACTGGAGAATGTTTGTCCACACTACTGATAGTATTCATGGCAATCAGAACAATGCCATTCAGTAAAACACAACTGTGTCTATCCATAATAGTACACAACTACTATCCAACGGTACACAACCACACCAAGTAGTACACAACTACTTAATCAGTGGTTCATAGTCACAACCAGTGGAACACATCCACCACAATAGCATACATCTACTGTCCAGAGACATATAGTCTCGACAACAATCATATCATCTGATATCAACTTGCATAAAACAATATCATGATATAAACTGAGTCATTTGGGCCATTCTTTCACTCACATATGTGAGATCTAGAAGAACATCTACCCTCAGAAGGTAAAACATCAGCCATGGGCTATATGGACTATTCTTCTCAAGCATAGAAGAATATCTGTCTCTGATTTTTGAGCCTAGACCATTCACCTAACTGGGCCATTCCTTCGACACTAATCATAGTGCAACCTGGAGAGAATGAGTCTTCCCTAGGGAATGCCTGTCCTTGATTGTTGAACCTGGACCATTCACCTAACTGGGCCATTCCTCTGGCACTAATCATAGTGCAACCTAGAGAGAATGAGTCTGCCCTAGGGAATGACTGTTTGATTTCCTAATGGAAATGACTGTCCTGCACCAACCTCCAAAACATACCATTCTTCGAAACTGTTCACAACTGTGAACTTTGAAAGAACGACTGCCCAATGAGGCAAACCATTCTATTTGGCCACTACTCAGAGTGACTGCCAAGAAGAATGACTATCCTAGACCATTCCCCCACATTAGATACAAGGGGAATCACTGTCTATGGTACATCAACAATCTATCGAACCATTTTCATTACGAAAATGACTGTCTGATCTGGACCATTTTCCGAACTAGAAAATGTCTGTCCGTTAGAAATCTCAAACCACTTTCCGAACTGGAAATGAACTACTCATCCTAGACCATTTTTCGAACTAAAAAATGATTGTCCATAAATCAATAACATATCAGTGCTCCCTCCCAACCTGGGGGTAATCTTTTCATTTTTCAATAAGGAAGTTGTCTCCATGAGCCCCAACTTGTTTTTTAAGTACACAATTTTTTTTATCTTGGACAAAGGATTTAACAAAATATCTTCTATCTGCTCATTGATGGAGATATACTCAAGAATCACTTCTCTCTTCTGGACTTTATCACAGAGAATATAATGCTTGATCTCAATGTACTTCGGTTTGTCACGGAACACTGGTTTTCTTTGAAGACTTCACATAGCTCTGATCATTACAATATATCATGGTTGAACTCGGTACCTATGTTTCTTGCTAGCTCATGACATCGTGAAAAATTTAAAACTGAAACATATCCAAGTATCACTTTTTCTGTCATCATGAGAGTTTTTCATGGATTAGCAATCCATCATCCCAAACTTCTGAGTAACCACTCTGATACATTATTTCTATCATAGAATGTTTTCACCGTGCTTCTGTTGTATATAAGATACTTTGCATCAAGTTGTTTGAATCCATACAAGGTCTTCTTATATCTGCATACACGGGTCTCTTTATGGTATAAGCTTCTTTCTCAAGTTGCTTTATTTGGGAAGAACAATCTTTTATATGTAAATTCCAATCCATGGATACTACAGGACGTATATTTGGTTTATTGGAATGAGTTGTCGTCATAGTCTTTTTCCCTTCTTTTGGAAGAACTTCTGAATCTCGCAATGCTTCCATTCATAAGTCTTTTTCACATTTTTTTACATACATTGTTCTTTATCATAACTTCTATTTCTTCTGCTTGATTATTTCTAGTGGGTTCAAATCAAGTTGATAGTCTTTGTGATTCTCGGTATACTAATTGGTTGTTTTGGCTTTTTCTTTCTTTCTTGGAATTTTCATGTTCTTCCTCATGTTTCTCTTTAACTCTTGGGTCCATGGATTCTTCTATAGATTCCATGCCCTAAAGATTCCAACTTCTTCCTTTAATCATAGGATTATGGATGTAGATGGACAACCAAGGATACTTTAAGGCTTCTTTTCGAAGAAAACTTCTTCTAAAGTCAAACTGAACACGTGTTGCTTATCATGGCTGCTATTTTCAATGGGAACATGGACATATACTTCATAATCCTTAATGAATCATATAATTTAGGATTAGCTCCCTCCTAATCCTTGCTTCATGCATGAATGCATGCTCTTCTTTTGGAATTTTGTAATCAACTCTCTCCATCTAAGAGAGTCCACGCTTCCATTTGCATCCTTATTTCTTTCTGCAAAGTGTCACAAGTCTTTTTCTAGTTTCCTCTTGATTGCTGACTTCTTTCTGTTTTGACTTCTTCTGGGTCTCTTCAAGTTTGATTTTTATTTCTTCTTATCTGGCAGTTGTTACTTATATAATAACTTCCACATGAATTGCTACCAAAGATTGTCAACATACTTCATCTTTTTCATGTGTATTGCTTGACTTGTAGTCATTGTGATAGGAATCCTTATCTTGTTATTCTTCCATAGGTATTGTTTCACTAACCATCTTCTCTTCTAAGAAATAGATATGCATGATATGTACATGAACTATGTAAACATGGTATGTACAATAACTATGAAGAATATTGTTACCTTGATTTTGAAGAAGTCTGTTTTATCCTGCTTGGCTTTCTTTGAGGGTTCCCTTTCTTCGACAATTGTTGCTTCCTCTGTTTCCTTCCTTTTCTTTAACTCAGGGAAATGGTTTTGGACAGTTGAATCATTGTATCTTTGACATATCATTTTCTTGATTTGGTTTCTTCTTTCTTATTTCTGAAATTCTTGAACTATGTTGTGAAAGCTTGATCATCATATTTCTTTTGGGATACTCCTTTCTTGTGTTCATGCTTGCGGAAAATGCATCCCATGTCTTGGGAAGACCATTGAGTACTATATTTACCAATTCCTTTTCTGAAATGATTTCTTCAATAGCTTGTAGTTGATATCTTAATTGAGATATTCTTACAAGGTATGATGTTATGCTATAATCATCATTCATTTTCATGTCACGGAGCTCATTTTTCAGACTCATTACTTGTCCAATGTTTCTGACTGAGAAGAGGTTAGTTAGGGCATCGCACATATTCTTGGATGAGTCAAGATGAGATATGTAGGGTATCAAGTGGTATTTTATAGAGTCCAATATGATACTCATAGCATTGATGTCATTGTCCTTGAACTTCTCCATAACTGCAATGTTATGAGGTTCCTTCTCTTTTCCTTCTTCAAACTGTGGTTCCACGATCTTTCCTTTCACAATATCCAATACCTTATTCTTGGCAAGGATGAGGTCAATCCTTGTCTTCCATGCTCTGAAGTTAGAAGCCCCTTCTAGCTTGTTTTTTGACTTCATAGAGTAAGTCATGACTGCTTTGACTTGGTCAACCTTTGACTTTGGCCAAAAACTCAAACTTGATGTCTTAGCTTGTTGAGTGTACCAGGAGGTGCGATAGGTTAGGGAGCACTAGGATATCCAAAAATTAGGTCAATCTCTTCACTTAAGGTGCCTTAACAAGAGGGTTAGGGTTTCGTTGCTGCAGCAAAAAATTTCGCTGCAACTGCAATTGTAACTGAGCAAATCCTCCCAATCTATCTTCCAACGGTTAGACTGTCAGAAGATAGTGTGGGACCATAACCTATTAGAAAATAGGTGTGCTCATTTCACCATAGACAATATAGCAATATTGTCACCCAACCATAAGCCGAAGCCACCCACGAGCACCTTAACCTTGACAAAGAATAATTCTGGAAGAAAACCCTAGGCCTAATAGCCAATCAAGGTAGCATATCACTCTCCGGAGCTAGTGTACCAAGTAGAAAGTCCAAACCATAACCAAGATAAATTCCAAGCCTAAAACCGAAAATACAAGTTGTAGTTGTTGCAGCTGCAACTACTCTCTAGACTCGCGCACTTACTAAATTTCTGCAATGCGCACTAAATTTCTGCAGTTGCGAGCTGTGTGTGTCTAAAGAGCTTTGACATCCTATATTTATACCGTGATTTCTTAAATTTTTGGGCCGACTTCACTTTTTGGAGGCTAAAAACTCAATATTAATTATTTTCTTTAGCTGACTTGTCTTCTAGGGTTATGTTCAATGCTTTAGGGTTTCTTCTTGCTTCCCGAAATATTCTAGTCTAGTCAGGGTTATACATGGAGGTTTAATATCTCCCGCAACTACCATAATATCAACACCTGTCACCTTCTATATTTGATGAGTTACAAGGAGATTAGGGTGATTTGTCGATCTTGCACGAGGAATTTGGGATCTTGTACTACACTTGAAATTCACTAAATTCTAGAGATATAGAAGCATCCCCTAACCTCCTCCATCAATATATAAAAGGAAGGCATTCTAAGGGAGGAAGAGAGGAAGAATTGAGAAGAAAAATTATGATGTAGAGTTTAAGAGGAGTTTTTCTTCAATTCAGTCTTCATATCAGGTTGGTCGTGCTTGTGTGAGGGCTAAGGAGGAGCTGAAACAAGGATCTAGGAGATGCTTCAATCAGGATTCAAGGTAAAAACTTGTTTGATGTACTATTTTCTCCACATTAAATATAAATTTGTATAGTTTTCCCCTTCATTTCTGTTATATTCAGTCATGCACGTTGATAAATGATAGATCTAATATTTCTTTGAATATATTAGATTAGATCTAGTATAGATTTGACATTCCTAGTGCTTGAAGGTTTGAGATAGGTATTTGTTGTTCTTTTTTGTGCAACAAGCATGTGGTAGGCGCTGGAACAAGAATTCTGGAGTTGCATCATTCAGGGACAACCAATGAGTAGTAGCTATTTGTAACTCTCTAGCATAGATTTGACATTTCTATTGCTTGAAAGTTTGATATTTTTATTTGTTGTTCTCTTGTGTGCAAGGTGCAACCCCCATCAAAATATGAGAAATATAAGGCAAAAAAGTGTCTTAGCATGACATAATCATTAGGCCCTCCATGTGTCTCTAGGGTGGAAAATAAAGCTATAACATATGCCTCGTAAGGTGTGAGGTTAGAAGAGGAGCTTATGACCGAAACACATTATAATATTCATAAACTTGAGACAATGTAAGGAAGGTGTTGAGAGATCAAGGAACCGATGAGTACTTGCAATCGGTTGTTAACCAATCATATATAGACCATCCTCGAGGTAGGCATACCCATGCTCGAAAGAGAAACAAAGCATGACTACCAACACAATATACTGTGGATCCATGAACTGATATTTAAGACCATGGCCACAAAAACATACATGGTGGATCCATGCCATCAAAAATATCATAGCCATGAGAAAATACAATGTGGATCTATGTCATAATATATATCAAAGTACTTATGCAATAATAATATACTCTATTGCAATTTGGGAGGGGTAGCATGAATGAGTGATGTACCCCCAAGCCCAAGTCTTCGTCCCAATCTTGATGTACGATTCCACATCATGAGATTAGATGAGTTGATGTCGAGCATGGTATAAACTATTTG
This sequence comes from Picea glauca, assembly GCA_000966675.3. NCBI lineage: Eukaryota > Viridiplantae > Streptophyta > Pinopsida > Pinales > Pinaceae > Picea > Picea glauca. The sequence goes on from JZKD02S2305452.1 coordinate 184,345, forward strand.
ATTATCGATCAATGATGAATACTGTTAACAAACGCGAGGGGACCCACCAATGATGAGAATGGACCCCAAAGTACCTAGTACAATCTAGCGAGTGTGAAATAGAGGATTTGATGTCGAACACTCGTAGAACCAATCGATCAAGAGTCAATGATGTAAACCCACTGTTGATTGCAAGGATGCCTACCATTAAGGACTACAAGCTCCAAGATACTAACTAGGTTCTAGATCCATCTTCTAGATAATGTGTTGAAGTGAATAGGAAAAAAATTGTCGAAGGAGGACCTTAATGTATCCCCCATAAATCGACACGAAACATACATCGATAAATGTTGTGAATAGATAGAATCACTAAGCACAATTAACACATGAATGGACGAATTAGATGGTCAACAAGACAACATATAGTTGAGTCAGGCTTACTTTCCTTGAACATATAGCACGAAACATTGAGGACTTGACAACATTGACTCAACAACACCACTGATATAGTGAGACAACGCATAAAAACACTCTCCATAATGATTGGAAGAGTAACCAGTTGGAGGAGTATATGACTCATATTTTGATGGTACGAATCTTGGGAAAGCCATAACCCAACTATAAGACAAAGGCACAAACATGTGCCATGTTCAAAGGCGATGCAATTAATGATTGCCACTTTTGAGAATACAGATTAATGGTAAAACCCCCCATCACTCTTTTTGTTTGAGTGTCTCGTTCATGGTTTTATGAGTGAAAAAGAAAGATACAAGTATGCTCAATAGTATCTTTTTCATATGGTTTTATGAGTCCAATAAAGAGTTAGAAGTTCACTGAATCATGGGTCTTTTTCATGGTTTAACGAGCATAAAAAGAGATAAAAGTGAACTCATCTGGAGAGAACGAGTGGCTCAACGACATGTTTCTATGTTCCAAGTGCATGGAATTGATCTATGCAAAATGAATGAAAATTGGTACTAGTAAGTGATGTCCACTCATGACAACGATTCTCTCCATGGGTAAAGGGTCACAAAATGGAAGCAAGCTAATGCAAATGGAAAGAGGTCGAGTGTGGTTGCGATGGTCGTAAGCGAGATCAAAACAAAAAGTAGCACAATAGTAGGCACCAAGACATAAGCGACAATATGCATGTGCAACCATAAAGTAACATAAAAAGATGAGAACCCCCTCAGGATATGGCCAAAACAAGGATGGAAAGAGAAGATTGAGTCTCAACTTTGAGTCATAGCGGGTTTAAAGGAGGGTTACCAAGCTTACAAAGAATCACATCATGGCCACCAGATGGAAATTAGGGTGCTAACTAGGATGCCCATGGAGGGTAGGCACTACCATGCAAGTTATGACATGCAACAAGGAAAAACTAATGTCGCAACCTGACGTGATCAAACCTAAGGATTTTGTAATATACAATATATAAAAAGTATGCAGAACATAAATAAAATGCTAGAAATGGCAGAATAACAACAATATAACCAGAACAATCACCACAATAACACTGAAATGATATAAGAATAACAACATAAATAACACTTTGATTCTGAGAGCAATGTTCACGGGCCTCTTCAAGGGGGAAACCTCCAGTCGAGCAGAGCTCTATTACAATAATATCCAAGCTAGGGTTATCATACCCTCTACTCCTATTTATACTAAATATGTCTATCAAAAGAAGGATCTAGAGGAAGATCCTTCTAGAAGCGAAAGCTTCTATTAGGTTTTCTTACATTCGACTTATTCTATTTTATTGCAAGGCCTTATTAATGTTGACCTTTATTACATCCAAATATATTGTTCTACCTATGTGTGAGTTAGGACCCTAACATGTCCTCCCCCTTAAAAACAACCTTTTCCTCAAGGCTTGAGATGTGAAAATTGTTGCAGAATGGTAGCTAGTTCCCAAGTGGCATTTGATGGAGTTGTATCTTTCCACTGGACCAACACTTCCTTTATGGTTCTCTGACGTAGGCAACGCTCACGTTGGTCCAAAACTACTTGTGGCTGTAGCCAAATGGATCCTTCTTCATCTAACTTAGGAAGGTTGGTTTGAATTTGGCACTTAGTTCCAATCACCTTTTTTAAGCTTGAAACATGAAAAACATGATGTAGCTTAGAATGAATGGGAAAAGCTAACTGATAGGCCACCTGTCCCACATGCTTGAGAATGGTATAAGGACCATAAAATTTGGGCAGTAGCTTATGACAATGCTCGACCTTGAGGGAGTTTTTCTTGTAAGGTTGCAGTCGAAGAAACACCTGATCCCCTTCTACAAATTGACGTTCAGAGCAACCTTGATCTGCTTGTTGCTTCATGCGATTCCGTTCCATGACCAAATTCTCTTTGAGGGTGCAAAGAATAGCCTCTCGAACTGTAAGCATTTGGTCAACTGCCTGGACCTTCGAGACACCAGGTAAGTATGAGAGAATTGAAGGTGGATTTTTTCCACATACCTCTTCAGAAGGAGTCATGCATGTAGCTATATGGTATGAAGTGTTGTACCACCATTCAGCTAGGGGTAACCATTAAGCCCACTGATTTTTCTTTTCCAAGGCAAAACACCTCAAATATGTTTCCAAACAATTGTTGACAACTTCCGTTTGACCATCAGTCTGGGGATGATAAGCTGTGCTAAGATGCAATTGGGTGCCTTGTAGCTTGAACATTTCTTGCCAAAAATTGCTGGTGAAAGTTGGGTTGTGATAAAAAACAATAGAATGCGGCATGCCATGAAGCTTGAAGACCTAATTCATGAAAAGTTGAGCCATCGTGGATGCTATAAATAGGTGTTGAAGAGCACATAAATGAGAATACTTGGAAAGGCGATCAACAACCACCATGATGACTGATTTATTTACCGAATTGGGTAAGCCTGTAATAAAATCCATAGAGATATCCCTCCAAATAGCAGGTGGAATCAGAAGCGATTGTAGTGTGCCTGGAGATTTGACTGTTTCGCCCCTGTTGCATTGACACACATCACATTCATCGAAAAAATTACGAATGTCTTGTTTCATACCATCCCAGAAAAAGGAACGTTTGACCCTGTCATAGGTTTTGGTAAACCCGAAGTGCCCAACAGTGGGTGTCGCATGAAGCTCAGAAAGTACCGTGGATTTAAGTTTTGATTGTTTACTTAAACACAAATGACCTTTGTATCAAAGCTCATCATGGAGCCAAGAGTACCCTGGGGAAGCTGGAGCATTGGACTGCAATTTTTGGATTAGATGCGAACTTTTGGGATTGTGTAGCCATTCTCGACGAACGGCTTGAAGCCAATCTGGTACAATGAAGGAAAGAGAAAAAAGGGATCCGTCATCTTTATATTTTTGGGAAAGTGCATCTGCAACCACATTGTCTTTATCCTTCTTGTAAATGATCTCATAATCATATCCAAATATCTTAGTCACCCATTTTTGTTGCTCCGGGGAGGAAATGCGTTGTTCCATAAAATACTTGAGGCTTTGATGGTCTGTCTTAATTTGGAAGCATTGCCCCAATAGATAAGGGCACCACAGATCAACGAAATGAAAAATAGCCAACATTTCCTTTTCATAGATGGATTTTCCCAGATTTATTTCAGGCAGTTGCTTGCTGGTAAAGGCCAAAGGCTGACCCTCTTGCATAAGGACAACACCAATTCATTTCCCTGAAGCATCACATTCCAAGACAAAGGTATTTGTGAAATCAGGAAGGGCCAGGACTGGAGTGGTGCACATGGACATCTTCAAGGTTTTAAAATCTTGAGAAGCTGCGGGAGTCCAAGTGAAAGAGTTCTTTTTTAGGAGTGCAGTGAGAGGTGATGCAATATTTCCATAATTCTTAACAAACTTGTGATAATAACCTGTTAAGCCCAGAAATCCACACAATCTTTTGAGAGTCTTTGGGTGAGGCCAGTCTTGCATAGCTTCAATCTTTTTAGAATCCACCATGACGCCGTTCTTGCCAACTAGATGACCCAAGTACTCGACTTTTGAGGCGCCAAAATCACATTAGACTGTTTCAGGAAAAGTTGGTGCTGAGAGAGTAGATGGAGAACTCGATCCACATGAGCAAGATGGTCTGTCCAGGTTTTTCTATAGATGAGGATATCATCAAAGAAAACTAAGACAAAATGACGGAGAAAAGGATGAAAGACATGATTCATGAGGCTTTGGAAGGTGGAGGGGGCATTACACAAGCCAAAGGGCATGACCAAAAATTCATAGTGTCCCTCATGAGTTCTAAAGGCAGTATTGGGAATGTTTTCCTCTTTCATACGTATTTGGTGGTAGCCAGAACGAAGATCAAGTTTATTAAAGAACTGGGAGCCACTCAATTCATCCAAGAGGCCATCAATGACAGGAATGGGAAATTTGTCTTTAATGGTAAGTTTGTTGAGGGAATGAAAGTCAGGACACATTCGCCAAGAACCTTCTTTCTTCAGGGCCATGACCGCATGATTAGAGTAGGGGCTCGTACTAGGGTGGATAACGCCTTGGTTAAGGAGTTCTTGGACCATTTTCTCAATTTCATTTTTTTATGAAAAGGGGTGGGGATACAGAGAGATATTGGGAGGAAGGATCCCTGGTACAAGGGGAATGGAATGATCATGAACACCACGGGAAGGAGGGAGTCCTTGGGGAGTGGAAAAGACCACTTGATGTTTAGAAAGGATGGATTGGAGGTCTTGCGACACTGAGGGTGTCTTTGTTTCTTGTATGGAATGGAGTTGGGAAATAACACCAGAATGACCTTTTTTGAGCAGCTTTTCCATGCGATGGGAACGAATGATTTCAGGTGAACTGAAGGTGATGCCTTGGAACTTATATTGTTGGCCCTCCTGGTCGAATTGCATGGTTAATTCCTTAAAATCCATGAGAATGGGACCCAAATTCCTTATCCATTCTGCACCCAACACAATGTCACAACTGCCCATGTCGATAGCAAACATATGAAATTTCAGGTGGTAGTCACCAATTTGGAGATGCACATTTTCACAACACTCTCCACATTTCATGGAGCCACCATTAGCAATCATGATTTGGAAATTATTGACTGCATGGATGTAGCAATGAGTTTCTTGGGCAATGCGGTGATGAATAAAATTATGGGTGCTTCCACTATCAACCAGAATGATGACCTTCCTATGCTTGATGTAACTGATTATCTTGAGGGTTTGGAGAATAGAGAAGCCAATGAGATCATTTAGGGAAATGGCCAGTTCTACTTCGGGAGGGTCAGAGGGAGGGGTTATGTTAGTGGTTTCAGGTGACTCAGACACAAGGGGAGTTTTAACATCCTCTTCCGAAATATCCTCCGATATGGCCATAAAAATCTTTTGTTCCTTACACTTGTGGCCCGAGAAATATTTTTCATCACAATTATAACAAAGGCCTTTGAGTTTACATTCATCCATTTCAGCCCTGGTCAATTTTTGGATCTTTAGTGGAGCAGAGGGAGTAGTGGGATTTACTGGTTTAGTGCTAGGGATAAAGGAGGGTTTCTGATTTTGAGAAGATACAACCTGTTATTTTATTTAGCTCTTTTAGTAGCCTCCACCCAACTCTGAGGCTGAGCCATGAGGACATGGGCCCAAATCTCATCCTTGAGGCCACTGATAAAACACTCTTGGAAAAAGGCATCAGACATGCCCTCTGTCCGAAAAGCCAGGCGTTCAAAAGAAACTATAAAGTCTTCTACTGTGCCTGATTGTTTCAACTTTTTCAAACTACCCAAATGGTTGGTGTCAGTGTCAAAGTGTTCATAAATCTTTGCCACAAAGTGTGTCCAAGCAATATACCCTTGACGAGAAGTTTTTATCCATTGCCACCATTGCCAACGTTCTTGACCTAGATGGAGAACACCATACCAGAGTCTGGCCAAGTCATCTGTAATGCCATATAAATAGAAATAATATTCCATTTGGGTTACCCAACTAGTGGGATCCGAGCCATCAAATTTGGTCACATCCACCTGCAGAAGGCGTAGGTCACGTTGAAAGTGATGGTTATGGGAATGAGAGGAATTTTCATCTTCAGTATGTGGAGGTGGGTCAAATAAAGGGTTATCTGTAGGGATATGCAGCTTGGTGCAGAGCATCGAAACGACAGATGATTCAAGCTGGGTAGTCATGTTTTGTTTTATTTCCTCCATTGAGGACTGCATGGTTGTATTGATGGTGACAACATTGGCACTGAGTTGTTTCACTTCTTGTTGGGTCTCAATGAAATTAGATTGCAATGTATTGAAGCAAGCTTCCAAGTATTGGCTACAGGTATGGGTCATGATGACGAGGGTGTTGGAAGATTGGTTGTTGTCATTGATGTCAACCCTAGTCATGGGTTTTGGACCAGAATATTGATGAAGTTATTTGGACATGAAGGAAAATGAAAATGAAGATACAACAC
>JZKD02S2305452.1:203529-213666 GCA_000966675.3 Picea glauca
AAGATAGCTAAAGTAGTCATTAACCAGATACAAATTGATATACACAACATGAAACAAAATATTGATATAATGAGAAGCTAAAGCTGTGAAAAAACACCAAATTCTGCTTCAGTCTATATTAAAACTCCATATCCTTGTTCTCCCACGAATGAGGATGAACATTATTACAAAAATCATAAGTATATATAAGTTTCTCCACAGGGTAAAACCTCCCTGTGGACAATATCAAACAGTTTTACATAATCTGGGAGATATCCCAAAATCAACTAAACTAGGAAACTAAAATGCAAGTGAAATCTTTGAAATATCCCCTAACTGCTCATCAAATCCATTGCAATTTCGAATTGATCTGCAATAGACCAAACATATCAAGTTAGAAAGATATTTTATGAGAAAAATAATAAAAATCTAATCTTACAGACTTAGCTACAGAATCATCTGATTCTGTAGCTAGTTTAAAATAACATACAGGATCAAATCAAATCTCTTTAAAATAATCCAAACCAATTTTCATTTAATAAACATTCAAAATGAATCACTAATGTTTTAGATGAGTTTATCATTTAAATTAAACAAAATCCATAATGATTCAATCGATAACAGAGGTAAGGATACTCTGTTTTTCTTTGACCATAAAATCAGGTCAAACAGTAACGAAACTGTTTCAATTTAAATGGAAGCAATCAATGAGTGATATCATATGAGATACGATCTAATCCAACCCAATCATAATGGATATAACAATGTAACATAAGATTCATGTCATTTCAATCAAATACAAAGATGGAAGGTTGTTACGATTATGGTCAAATAAAACATGCATAACTGCATCAACCAAATTTCGCCAAAGATTTCGATCGCTGAGCGTTACACAGTCAACAGACAAGGTCAAATAGTGATCACAACCATCAACAGAATCGATAATCATAAACCGGGCAATAATCGTCACAAATCGTGATTGAGTTAAATATAGAAACAACTCGTGATCCTGGATATAATCACTTTCGCTCCTCAAATCAAATTTAAACATTATATTCAGTATGAACTGGACTGATCATACGGTGGAGCAAACCAACGCGATTCAACAGGCTGGGTACAACTGTTATGATTCGTATCAATTCACAATTTGGATGAATATAAAACAAAATGATATTAAACATAATCCAAACGGTATCCAAGCTGGTTGAAAGTCATATGTAAATAAAACCGTAACAATTTACCATTATTGCCAACCATATCGTATACAATATAACCAATTCGAATCGAAACATGGATTGTGTTCAAAATTGAAATACCAGAAACAACTTGCGTTTAGGAAGGATAGAAATGATTTCAATTAGCAACAGAGTATCCAATTTAAGCCAAATCAAAACAATCAAATCCATACCACGATCAAATGAATCGAAGACAATCCAATCAAAGCTAAACTAGGAAACGAAATTAATTAATCAAAACATAACTATGTACACAATGCATATAATATGACAGAGCAAATCTAAACTGTAAACAGAGCTATGAGTTTGTTATATAAACATGTGATAGACATACCAGTGAGGCTGCTCAAATTATGCCAATTTTGAAATCACGACCGCTGTAGCTGACTCCACATTCTTAAACAAAATAGAACTAGTTGTCCTCTGTTTCTTGTCAGTGGTCTGAAGCTCAGTCTTTTGACGAGTAAGCAGTGTAACCTGGTCCTCCAAAGATTTAATCTTTGACTGTAACATCGACACATCTAGATAATACCTCTCCAAGCATGAACCGCATTGATCACAGGGTGGCATTGTAGGCTTCGACAGAGCAGGAGAGGGTTTTGATGAAGGACCGGGGTTTGAACGAGGCAGCTGAATGCCAGGGTAATCAGGGTCATTTTGCAAGCAAGGTGGTAGGTTCGTCACGAAGTCATACGAGGGTTTGGCACACAGACCTTCGGAATAAGGATATTCACTTGCCAAAAAACGTTCAACCTCTGAATCAAAGTCCTCGCTCAAAACGATAGGGTCAGGGATGACAGGGGGTTTTGGTTTATTCCTCTCCATACGAGAGATTAAACGAGCATTCTTTTTACCTTTGGAATTCGCAGTGGGTTTGGCTTTGGGCCTTTTAGACACAGGCTTGACAGTCTCGGCATCCTTGGTCACAGAGTGGGGTAGGTCGATAGGTGAGTCGGGTAAGGGTTTAGGTAATAGGATGTTGTAGGGGACCGGGGGCAAAGTATTACCCTCACTCACCACAGGTTTGTCAACCTGTGGAGGGTTTGAGTCTTCAAAGTTATTTCGAGCAAGGAAATCATTCCAACAATCTCCGAGTAACCCCAAATGTTAAACAACAATAATTTTAACCAGCCCGTAGTGAAAAAGGCTGCTATCAGCCTGGTTCCTTTTATATCTCTTAGACATATTAAACATGCTTCTATGCAAGTAATAAGGCATATTAAGCTCATAACCCATGAAAACCATAAGCAAACGAAGGTGGTGTAATAAAACAAAACCATACCGACCCTCGCAGGTGATAAATTGTTTGATTATCATAAGAAAATCATGCCAACGTTGCTTGAGCATGTTCACGGGCAAACCTTTGTCACGGGAGCTAACCTTACCTGACTGGAAGAGAAGTGTCCACAAGACCTCTTCCACTTTTCAATTCTTGGACCATCGTTGTCCAGTGGCAGGCAGACCCATAGCTAAACTGAGAAATGGCTCGTCAATTTCCAATTGGATATCCCTGACCTTGGCTCGATAACCATCAAAGGTTAATGCGAATTGTCGAGCCACGCAGGGATTAAAACCATCAAACTTTTGTATGAACGGGAGCCATCCAAATTCCTCAAGGTCATTGTGAGCACTGTCGAACATCAACAGAGCCTGGCTACCGTTAGGTTCATCCCTCACAACTGGAGCCATGGTGCGGGCGCATGGTAAGGGTTTGGGTTGAAAACCACAACACACAGGAGCAAAGTCACTTGGGTTAACAACTATGAACGATGAAAGGGGAAACATTAATGTGCGCGTGCGAGGGTGGTGGGATTATTCACCGCCATGCAAAGCAGTAATGACAAAGTACAACTTCCGTTCAATCAGTCAAAACATAGTTCAAACCATATTAATCGGCCAACCCAAAAATCAAACGGTGGATAACATACCAATGTGCCAATGTATTATTTCAAACCTTGAATATTCAATATGAAATCAAACACATATGTTTAGCCAACGCGCCATTGCATAACCAAACATTTTAATCAAAGACTTTAAACATTGTGACAATCGTTTCCATAAAATCGACAAGGCAAGAGTTATAACAATAAGGATCACATCATATATAAAACCAAAAATAAACCATGACCCCTATGTAATTCAATAACTATGGAAGTTTAAAAAAAAAACATAAGTTTTCATGCTCAATGCCTTACCAATTAAACAAAAATCAAGTTATGCAACCAATAAAAATGTCCAAATAGGCATAGTTCGAAAATCCATTTATCCACATAATGATAAGTGCTATTCAGAATATCAATCATGACAGTTCAAATAATGATAGAGGAGTTTTCACGCTTGCAGTCGTGAAAACCAAATGGAGACCAATTTGCAAACGTCGTAAGGAATAAAAATATCGTCTATTTGCAAGATGCGATGACAATTTGAAGTTCAGAAGACTTAGGTGTAGGCAGCTTATAGGGCAATAGAAAAAATTGTATTGGCTGCCAACAATGGCGACACATTGGTAGAAGCAGTTATCTCTGTCAAAAGAAATAAATTCAGATTAGGACAACACAGAAAATTGCAACTTAAAAACAACAACCAGAAAATTGCACAAACATCATCATTTACCATCTTTTCCAGCGATGTTTTAAAAGATGAAAACTAATAACAGTCTTAAGATCAGTAAGTCATGATATTAAAGATAAAATATTCGAAACTGTTGGCATGGCCACTGCTGCCAGCAGGTGTCCATAGCCTCGACAGAGTTGCCATTTAACCCACTCAGACATCTGTATCCTGTCAAGAAGTTCTAGATCAAAATAAAGGACATTAAAGAGGTTTCTTATAATTTTTTACAAATTTTCATGTACCCGACATTGCTTCGCTGCCAGCATGCCTGTTCAGTACCCCGGCGAAGTTGTCTTGGCGCCATGCATGCATTTACCCGCTGCCAGCGGAACTGTTCAGTATCTCGGCGGGTTTACAAACACTTCCCACAACTCTGATTAACATTTTTATTTTGTTTTTCTTTTGTAGATATATAGCTGAGCGGGGTGATGTTGATAATCTTGATTTCTTAACATATTCTTTCACACCTCATCAGAATTTTTTAACACCGTCCTTTATTAAGCTCTAGAGATGTTTTATTTCTAAAATACTTCCTATGACAGGGAGACACCCTTTTTGAGTCATTCCTTTACGGAAAAGGGACAGCGTAAAAAGATAATAGATGGTCATGACAAACTTTGCTCACAGATTGAAATTAGTAAACTTCTTTCAAACAACGAAATTTTCAAACATAAATATCATTTTCAGAAATATATCACTGATGTCCGCGCAATCTTTCAGAAGTTATTTCAGTGAATAAATTTTTCTATGGTCTTTGTCTGAATGGCTCAGTGCACAAATATGCATATCTTTTCAACAAACACACAAAAATGATCAATCCAAATCAAAACCAAAAAACGAAAACAAAGGAAAAATAAAAACAAAAGGAAATATTTACATAAAAATACAGGGGTAATTATCAAGCAAAGTATCTTTTCAGGGCTTGGCCATTCACCGGATAGGTGTCAAGCTGCCCTTCAATATTCTACAATCGAAAGGAACTAGGACCCAACTTTTCAGCAATAGAAAATGGCCCAAGCCATAAATTTTGAAACTTGGTGTGCTCACCCTTTCCTTCGTGTGGTTTGTCCCACTTTAAAACGAGATCGCCTACTTCAAAATTCCTATCAGAAGCAGAATTAGAATCGAACCAGCTTTTAATCAGTTGTTGATGTTGATCTAACTTACGCTTAGCTTGGGTTCTTACTTCTTCCAACTTCATCAAAGCGTTAATACGACTGTCTAAAGGGGGACAATCTTCTTTTTGGACCTTTTGTAACAATTGAAGCGAAGGAAGAAGAATGTGAGGCGGCAGAATGGCTTCTCTGCCATAAACGAGGAAAAAGGGGGAGTTACCTATAGCGTCTTTGGGTGTTACCCTGTCATCCCACAGTGCATTTAGCAGTGCATTGTGCCAGTTCTTGTGATTTTCAGCCACGGTTCTCTTGATAATTTTGATCAAGTTCTTGTTTGTTGATTCTGCTAAGCCATTACCCTAGGGGTAGTAACTAGCAAAATACTTCAGCTTTATTCCTTTCTCCAAAGAAAACTCACTCATCTCTAGGGAAGAAAAGTATGAAGCGTTATCAAAGACTAGACAATCAGGGATGCCAAAATGAGTGATGATATTCGAGTTTAGAAAAGAAATCACCTGACTTGTGTCAATAGTTCTTAGCACGGCAGCTTCAGACCATCGAGTAAAGTAATAAGTGGCTGTCACAATATACTTGTTCTATTGTGAGGACGGAGGGTTAATAGGACCTATGATATCAAGGCCCCATTGCTGGAAAGGAGAATCGTCTGAGACGGGTTGCAAGGGAAAGGATGGTTTTTGCAACCACCCTGATGCTTTCTGACAGATGATACATTTACGACACAAGGCATGGGCGTCCCTAAAAAGCGTGGGCCAGTAGTAACCGGCTCTTAAAAACTTATGAGTAGTGGTATCGCCACCGAAGTGACCACCAACTTCTCCTGCATGCAACTCAAGCAAGACTCTTTCTGCTTCGTCTTTTTCAAGGCAGCGCATCAGTATGCCGTCAAAACTCTGACGAAACAGTATACCGTTAACTAGATGAAAGGAGGCGAACTTTAGTCTCAACGATCTTCTCTTGGTGGGGTCAAGGTGAAGGGGAGCTGATCTGTGTTCAAGACATAATCTAATGTCGTCGTACCAAGGAATTACGAGGTTTTGAGTACAACAGATCAAACTTTGATCGCGTTGTTCTAGGTCTGACGTATCACTATCCTCATGCTGTCCTATTTCTGAATCAACAACCAACTTACACAATCCTTGGCCTCTCACAATCCGTGCTGGAGTGATTTCTAAGTCATACTCCTGCAAGGAGGTGACCTAGTTGGCTCTCTTCTCTCCTAACTCCTTTTGCACTAACAAGTTCCTTACGACAGGGTAGGGGACAATGACCTTCGTCCTTGACTTCAAAAGATAGGACCGGAAATGCTTAACTGCTTTGAAAACAACGTAGGCTTGCCGATCAACCACTGGGTATTTAAGTTCATCACCTTTGAAAGCAAAGATCATAAAGGCGATGGGTACTTCGTTGTCCTCGAAATTCTTCTGAGTTAGGACTGCGACATAGGAACGATCAGAGGAAAAAGTATAGAGTGTAAAATCTTGAGAGAAATCAGGGCTCATGAGCGACTGAGCATCTATTATGGCCTTATTTATGTCATTAAAATCTTGGTTTTCTGTGGGTCCCCAGTGATATTAGGTTTCTTTCTTAATCAGATTCTGGAGAGGCCTGACCATTTCGGAGAAACTGGGGACAAATCTTCTCACGAAATTAATCTGGCCTAGGAAAGACTGCATGGATTTTTTAGATGTAGGTGGGGGAAGTTTAGCGATGACTTGATTCCTCTCGGGGTCAATAATCATCCCATCACTAGACACAATGAATCCTAGTAATTTACCCTGTTCTACTGCAAAGATGGACTTCTTGGGGTTCAAGGAGATGTCGTATTTACGACATCGTAGCAGAATGACTCGTAAGTGAGTTAGATGATCGTCTTTGTTTTTAGAATACACGGTCACATCATCTAAGTAAACTACTACAGAGTGATTGATTAAGCCTCTAAAAGAAATGCCCATTGCTCTCTGAAAGGTAGCACCAACATTAATCAATCCAAAAGGCATTTTGCGATAAGCATAAGTGCCCCACGGGGTGCGGAAGGTAGTTTTTAGTTGGTCTGGCAGAGACATCAAGACTTGGTTGTATCCGGAGAAACCATCCAGTAAGGATAGCCTCTCAGAACCAGATACTTGTTGAAGAATCTGTTCCATGGGCGGGACAGGATAATTATCTTTTTCAGACGCTTTGTTGAGGTTTCGGAAATCGACACAAAGTCGAATTTCCCCGTTTTTCTTCCAAACTGGGACAAGGTTGGATACCCACTGAGTGTGTCTAACAGGAAAAAATATTTTAGAACTTAGGAGTTTATTCAATTCCTTTTGAACGGTCGGTTCTAGTTTAGGATGCATTTTCCTCAGTTTCTGTTGGAAGGGTAAGGTTTGGGGATTCATCGGGATGGCATGCTGTATAATATTGGGATCAAATGTTTTAAGATCGTCGTAAGTCCATGCAAAGACATCCTTGAATTCTTTAAATAATTTAACAAAAGCAGATTTTTCTTGCTTAGAGCATCCCAAGCCTAAATTGATACACTGAGGATTTTCATTAGTCCCTAAATTGACTTTTTCATAAGATTATGAGGAACTATTAATTTTGCAATTGACCGTCTTTTTGAATTTATCTTCAAAATCATAAAACTTTTCTAATCTAACAACAGATTTGGGTATGAAATTTACCATGTCCGATAGAGCTTCAGGAGATTTCGGATCAGGTATTACCGTAAAGTCGTGCAAATTGTCATCTTGCGTTTGTTCATCTATCACTGCGCCTTGAAAGGTTTCTTCCATGTGCAGAAAATTAATGATCTGCTGATCATCGTCAAATACTCTCCAATTTGTGATATTGTCAGGAACCGATGGTCGAAACAACAGCTCCACGGAGAATGAATTTTGGGATAAGCCTTCTGCAAGAAGAAGTTTAGAGGCTACATTAGCTAGCAGATCTGCTTCAACATTATTTAGTCTAGGAATGGAATTTATATTAAAAGCAGAAAATTTGTTCATTAAACTCCATACCTCAGACTGGTAACATTTGAGATGCGGGGTAAGACAATGTATAGAGTCTCTTACCTGTCTGACCACTATTTCAGAGTCGCCAAATACAATCAGATTTTGAATGTTCATGTCCAAGGCTTTTCTGAGACCTTGCAGTAAAGCCTCATATTCTGTGATATTATTTGTACACTCAAATTCTAATCTACAAGCCAATAATGTCTTGTTACCTTCCGGATCGATAATGATGCAACCTGCACCAACTCCTTCTTTAGACTTGGAACCGTCGAAATATAGGGACCAAATTTGATTTCCATTGGCTCATGGGACTATTGCGTAGAAGCTGTTGGTTGCACATATGCTATGATCTCGAACTGCTGTTCGGGATTGTTGATAGGTGAAACTTCAGCCATGAAATTTCTGAAGTAGGTGTTAGGTGTCCATCCCTTTGACTTCAGGTGAATCAGCAGGAGGTGTGTATGGTTCATTAGGGTCGTTCAAGTCTGTGACCGTGAACCTAAGGTAACGCTCACGATTCACTCTAATCTTGTTGGGATTACCGTTCTCTGGAAGACATAAGTGAGACCAGTCCGTTGTGAAGTAACCATGTAGCTTCTCCGACCAGTCCCTGATAAAAAACAGACCATACACTTTTGGGATATCCACCACAATTATATCAATAACCTGTTGAACCTTTGGGTTAGACGATAATCTAATCAATACATTTTTTAGTTTGCCTATAACTTTAACATATGATGGATCAAGTTGTATGATTTTCAAAGAAGAGGGTTCTACTTCAGCGTTAATCTTTTGGCAGACTGACCAAGGCATCACATTGGATGATGCTCTCGAGTCAACCATACAATTATGCACATTTCTGTTGAAGATTTCGAAAGTTAAAAGAAAAGGAGGTACAATCTTGCGAGTATTTAGAGTAGTAACTTGTGGTTTTTTAGTCGCATTCTCTAATGCTACTTTATCTACATCATTTACATCATTTACATTGTTATTTACATTATTTACATGAGTTACAGGAAGGCTTCCTTTATCTTGAGAATCATGATTATTTTTGGTGGAAGTCTTCTGTGGAACTTTGCTTTGCACAACCTTGTTACTATTTGAATTACCATTCTTGCCATTTTCTAAAATATTTTGCAACATTTTCTGTAACAAAAATGGAAACTTCAACAACTCATAAATAGAAATGTTAGCCCTTAATTTCTTAAGATCTTCAACAACATCATAATCTAATTTAGGGCTGGCATTACTCTGTTTAATTTCTGCTGATTTAGATGGCTTTGAAAGTGGTGTTGTAGTGTTCTCGGCAGGAGGTTTGTTTGCTGTCTTACTCCTAGTGTTGTAGGGGTGAACAGTCTCGAAGTTAGCTTGAAAGATGCTATCCGAGAGATGTCCAAAGATGTTTGGAGAAGACTCTTCTTCTTGAACTGTTTCCTGCTCGACTTCCTCCTGAGGGATTTCAGGAGGCATCAAGTTATCTTGGGCTTCTAGAATTGTTTGAAGAGCACATTGCAAACTTTCTAGGTTCAAGCCTTCAGGGTTTGAATTAGGCCGATTGGTTGAAAAAGGCTTCCGGAAAGGAGGTTTGTAGGGTCCTTTACTCGAGGAAGCTTCTTCAGTTGACCTTTTTAAATCTATAACTTGATTAGACAATTTTTGTACAACTTTAGTTAAATTTTCCAAATCAGAGTTTTCAGGTTGTGTTTTGCTTTGTGTAGGTCTGGGGAGGATTTCAGTCTTATTTTTGGAAGAAGAAACAGTCTCAGTTTCGTTGCTAGAAGAGTCCTTAAGGCTAAGTATATCTTTTTCAATCTGAGTAGCCTCTTCGAAGGCTTCTAACAATGTGGTCTTTTTAGAACGTTTAACCCAAATAGCTATACTTTGATGTAGAGCTTTAGTGTAGTAAGCTATTACAAGACTCTCAGCAGGCATAGACTCTGCAACGATTTGATTTTTAAGCGTTAAGAATCTTTGATTAAAATATTTAACTTTTTCTTTTGGGTTCATTTTTAAGCTCGAAATATCCATGACTAAGACCTCCGGAGGTTTACCATCTCTGAATTTTTCCAGAAAGCATGACTCAAACTTTTCCCAAGACACTATGGTATGGGGCTGTTGGGAAAAGTACCAAGTGGATGCATTACCCTCAAAAGTATAAGGGAACAACCTACA
>JZKD02S2305452.1:228422-243525 GCA_000966675.3 Picea glauca
TCACCCATGGTAGAGTAGATTCCACCCAAATAATAGGAACATAAAATGGGGTAGCATGGTCTAAATTCAAATAAGGATGGTGATTATCAAATGAAAGCTGATATATGGTGACAATTCTTCCATTGTGAGGAAAATACATCACTCTAATGAGAATCGACAACACAACATTCATAGCATAGACATAATCATGCCCAATACACATATTAAAGTATAATGAGCCATTCACCACTATCATATTGACCATAATAGTCATCCCACCTAACATAATAAGAAACTAAGGAACAATCTCCAAAGATTCACTAGGTCTTCTATCAAAATCCAACAACTGACTAGGAGCTGACACAAGCTTGGGAGAACCTATAGCTTTCCAAGTCGAGGAGGAAAAAATTCTTATAGAGGCTCCTTCATATACTATACATTGGTAAATGGTTTTTGAATAAGCTTTAACCCTTATTTGGAAGGGCATAGAAAAAGGAAGGTGAGGCTCAACAAGACTATTCCAATAGAAGAAAACACTCATATGAATTGGAGGGAGCATGCTCGCGGTGAGTGGGATGCCCCCTTGTTTAGAAGGTTATGAACTAGCAGTGAATAAAACATGTTTGGTAGACACATCACTCTTAGAAATAATAATGGGATTGAATGAAGATTTCATCGATTCAACCAATTCATCAACAAGTGGTTGATTATGTTGCTAAGAAACCAAAGGTGATTATGGAGTAGAAGAGATCTCAGAAATGGAACACACTCTTTTTATCTCTAGAGTAAGAGGACGTAAATGACTAAGGTGATCTCCCTTGTAAATTGTACAAGAAAACTTAGTCTTGCATCTTGCTCGTTTATATTTCTCAGCAATATCAATGCCCCTAGCATGACTAACAATGGCTAGTTGCTTTTTGCTAGCATGACTTGCAGTGGCTGGTTGCTTGTCTCCAACATGACTTGTAGGGGATGGTGATGTCTCTCCATTATGACTTGCAATGGATGGTGACTTCTCCCTTTGTCTTTGATTCTTCTTATTCTTCCTCTTTTTATTCCTTTTAGCTTCTTGGTTACTAGGAGACGGAATTTATCTAGAAGAGGCAAAAGGTGGAGGAATGTATTTTAATGGAAAAGAAGTTTTAGGAGCATTTGGAACATTCAGAGTAGACATAAAACAAATCAATATACCCATGAATAATTCAAGGATATTCAAAATGGAAATCAAAGGGGCATCAACATTTCTAAGGGAAGGAAACACACAAGATTCCCTGTGGGAAGGTGTCCCTTGGTTTGTATTCACAAAAGAATTTCTTGGCACATGACTAGTAGCCGATGCTAGGAGCAAACATTATTTTCTTGCCCCCATCATGATTTGCAGTGTTTGGTTGCTTGTTTCAAGTATAACTTGCAGTGACTAGTGACGTGCCTCCAAAATGAATTGCAGTGGTTGTTGATGTGTCTCCAACATGAATTGCAGTGGCTGATGACTTCTTGCTTTGTCTTTGCTTCTTCTTATTATTCTTCCTTTTATTCCTTTTATACTTCTAGTTATTAGGAGCTGTAATTTCACCATAAGAAGTAGGAGGAGGAAAATATTCTAGTTGAAAATAAGTTTAAGGAGCATTTGGAGCATTCAGAGTGGACATCAACCAAACCAACATACCCACAAAAAATCTAGGGATATTCAAAATGGCCATCAAAGGGGCACCGACGTTTCCAAAGGAAGGAAAATCACAAGATTCCTTGTAAGAAGAAGTCCCTTGGTTGGTATTCACAAAATAATTTCCTGGCACATGACTAGTAGTTGGTGCAAAGGGAGTGTTGGTGGGGTATGGTGCTGTATTGATTTTTCATCCTGCAGGAGCGGAGCTCCCTTAGGTTATAACAACACCTAAGACATGAATAGAGACATAAACCAATGATGTTCCTAGATTTGATTCATACATGAAAACCACCAAAGAAGATGAAAGCCTCCCAAATATCAAAGCATGCATGGAATAACAATAGACCTAATAGTATATCATAACACATAATTATACTAATTATCTACCAATGAATACATAAAGTTGTATGGACAATTGAATAGAGGGAAACATCAGTATGTCTTCTATTATTCAAAGAAGAAATATTACAACTTACAAATGAGAAGCTGATGCAATGGTCTCCTTCCAAGATCCTTGCCCAAGTCTTGCAACCAAATCACCAGAGTAACCTTTCTTATAGGGCTTTAGGGATAAGGCCATATAGTTATTAGGATAAGATTCATGAGCTCATAATGGAAGCCTTCTCGAGGCTAAACCCTGAGAAATCAGTGGGAGATATCATCCGTCAAAACCAAATCCAAAAATAAGAGATTTTAGACTTGGTCGCGCCCTGGCAAGCCATAAATCGAAACCAACCCTTTCGGTCACACTCTTAATGAAGGAGAAGGGAGACCAACCCTTTCGGTTGCACCCTTAATGAATAAAAATGGAAACAAACCCTTTTTGGTTGCACCCTTAATGAAGGATAAGAGCGACGAAGTGGAAATTAGGCTAGAATATCAGGGAAGAAGTGGTGAATGTTGTTGGATTGGATGTGTGATATTTAGTTGATAATGACCTAATGATTAGGTGGAAAATAACATTATAATATATCCCCCCTAAAGTGTGAGGTTAGAAGAGGTTTCTGATGGCCAAAACACTTTATAAATAAAGTCTTATAGCTTCGGGAAAAGAAGCTTGGAGAAGAGAGTCATTGGTCCTGCAGAAAAAATGATCCCCGAGGCGAGCATACCCATGATCGGTAAGAAAGACAAGAGCATAGCCACCATAAATACACTGCGGATCCATGCACAACACAAGTGATGGGACGACGGCCACAAAATAATACACCGTGTATGACTATTTCATTTATTTTAGTTCAATGAAGATGACAAGCCATGAATACTTGAAGTCAAGTGATGAAGAAACCTTAACATGAATTGTTTTCATATACATTAGTAGATTACAGTAACAGAAAGCACCAATGGACAAAGAGCACCGAAAGAGAAGAAATAAATTATATGCATGAAGCCCCAAATTTATCTACACGGTATCTTGCAAAAGAATACAAGGGGAGAGAAATAGTCAGAAGGATTTACCCTTAATGTCAAAGGGTGTGAGAAAGAAAAAAAGCAGGAGAGAAAGATCAGAAACATGAAGACATGGGGAGTGAATGAAGACAAAGAGAGATATTTCAAAGAAGGTATATTTTCAAGGAGAGTTACCCTTTTCCATTGATTTCAAATGGATAGAGAAACATGAGGAGAGAAATATCTAAAGAAATTACATAGGGGGAGTATGAGTGTTTCCATCAATGCCAAAGGGGGAGATTGTTGGAAAGTTAGTTGTAATTGATGTCAAAACTAGAAGAAATCCAAGAGATGGGTGTATTTGAAGAATTCTCCAAAGTATTCCCCTTATGGAGTAGCTATAAAAATGCCCCTCATGGGAAGATGCTTTGAAGAAATGTACAAGAATCTTTGGAAATATGGTTAAGTGGTTTGTAAATGTGTTGAACTTGCACATAATAGATCTAGCTAGAAATTGGCACACACATTTGCAAAGAGAATATGAGAAAGAAGAAGCAAGATAGAAAGAATGGCATAATCTTCTTTAATCATATTCCACACTCAAAGAGTGAATAATTTACAATACATATAGGCTACATGAGTAACTAATGTTCCATAGTAGTGATCTAGAGAGATCTAGACACTCATTGACAGACATTGGAGTGAAATGGCACCTAGTCCTAGTTCACTGATCCACGCAATCTTAAGTTAATTGAGACACATCTGTGGAAGTGACAGAGACACATGAAATTTCTGGTGATAAAACCGAGGTTTCCATGCATGAGTGACTTCCACTAGTCTAACTGACTCTGAAATGAAGAAGAACACCCTATTTTTTAGGGGAATATTCTCTAGAGAGAATATTCTCATCTAAGGAATTGTTCTCAACATTGGACTATCAAACTTAGGAAAATAATTCTAGGTGAGTGTGTAATATATCCAACATGTAAATGTGTTGAACCTACACATAATAGATCTAGCTAAACAATAATACACACATTTACAGAGAGAATTTGAGAAAGAAGAAGAAGGAGAGAAAGAATAGAAGAATTCTCATGAATCGTTATGCAAAATGAATAATTTACACATGATATAATCTGTATAGCTTAATGAGTGTGCATTGAAGGAGAACCAATGTGCCATAGTGGTGTTCTAGGGTGATTTGGACACATGAAAATAGTTACGGGAGTGAACTGCCACCTAGTACAGTCTCTCAGGAAGTTACGGGAGTGAACTGCCACCTAGTTGAGTTAACTAATCAACTAGTCTTCGGTTAACTGACTGAACAAAGAGTAGTGAGGATTTAACTCAGGGAATCAAGGGTAATGTGCTAGTATAGTGATGATCCAAAGGAAAGTGTGCATTAGCTGGTGATGATCCCAATGTTGCATGGTGACAAAACCAATGCAACATCTAAACTCAACTCAACTAGTCAAACTGAAGTGTCAACTGAAGGAGAATATTCTCCAGGTGGAATATTCTCCCCTAAAATATAGGAGAATGGATAATGATTAATAATGACTAATAAAAAAGGAAATACCTTAGGAAAAATAAATCCTAGGTGTGTGTGAAGTAACTCCAACACCCCCCCTGAACATCACTATGGTGAAAATAAAGAATGGGTCCCGACAATGAGGCCATGTTAGGTACCCAAATACAAACGATACACTGAAATAAAGTGAGGAAAGAGGGAAAACGTCATGGGAACCCCCCCCTCAAGGTACAATGTATGTAAAAAGAAGAACTACAGTTTCTAGGAAACTGTGTCCTTCACTCCAAGACGAATTCGCAGAGAATGGAACTTCTGCTCAGTGAAGGTTTTGGTGAATATGTCTGCCGTCTATTCTGTTGAAGGAAAAAACTATAGGTCGATGATCCCCTCATGTACTAAGTATTGAATGTAGTGCATGTGGATCTTGGTGTTATTTTTTCACTGCCTCTGAACTAGATCTCTGCAGAACTTTAGAGTGCTTTGGTTTTCACACTAGATGACGATCGACCGATGAAACTGAATGCCCAAATCAGTGAGAAAATGTTGTAGCCACATAGCCTGAATGGCTATGTTAACTACCCCTCTATACTTTTCCTCGACTGAAGATAGAGCAATGACAACTTGCTTCTTTCTCGACCAACAGATAGGCCTGAAACCAAGACTGAGTGAGTAACCAAATGTGGACTTGCGATCAGTGCGATCGCCACCCCAGTCAGAATTAGTAATCCTGATGAGATATAATGTAGATTCTGCTGCATAATGAATCCCAAAGGTGATGGTTCCCTGTACGTATCAACGGATACACTTTACAACCTTCCATTGTAGCTCATGCGACTCCTGCATGAACCTAGAAACTATGCCAGCTGCATAGGAGAGGTCTGGTCTAGAGTGTGTGAGATACAACAAGCTCCCCACTAGATGTATATACAATGTGCTGTCAACTAGTGGTGTCTCCCCTTCATCCTCAAGTTTGACTCCTGATAGGAAAGGAGTCGGAGAAAACTTGCAGTCTTTCATGTAAAATCTCTCAAGGAGATATCATGCATAATTTGTCTGAGACAGTTTGATGCTTGGTGAATCCTAATTGATATCGAGTCCAAGGAAGAAGTGTAGTGGACCCATTTCCGTCATCAAAAACCCGTCATATAGAATCCTCTTGACTGCATCAATCGCTGAAGTCTAGCAAACGGTGATAAAAAAATCATCGATGTACATAACTAAGAGTAGAAGTGAATTACTCATCCTGAGCATGTAGAAATTCGGGTCTGATTTACAATGTAAAAAGTTATGTGACAACATGTAGGAGTCCATCTTGGCATACCATGCCCTCAGAGCCTGCTTGAGGCAATAAAGAGAATTATTTATTCGACAGACCAAAGATGAGTCTTGCATAAATCCCTGGGGCTGCTCCATGTAGATCTCCTTAGAGAGATCAACATGGAGAAATGCATTCTTCATGTCCACCTGATGGACTTCCCATCCTTTGGATGCCACAATGGAAAGTTCCAATCATATGGAATCCATCTTTGCTACTGGAGTGAAGGTCTCATCATAGTCAATACCATGAACCTGATGAAAGCCTTTGGAGACAAGCCTGGATTTGTATCTACTGATCTATCCATCCACCGTGCTCTTGGTCTTGTAGACCCATCTGCATCTAAAAAGTTTCCTCCCAGAAGGAAGGGGAACCAGATCCCAAGTCTGGTTCTCGAGGAGGGAATTTTACTTCTCCTGCATGGCGTATTCCCAAAAAGGATTTCCAGCAGCCTCACCATAAGATTGTGGATCTGAAGACTGAACTAAGAAAATATGCCTGGATGGCAATGGTTCAGTGGCAATGAGTGCAACAAGAGGCTCCTAGAAATCATATCAAGTCCTCCTAGTGTCAGCTAGATCACCAACGAGATCCTCTGCATCTTGAAGAGTAGTCTGTGCCCACTTGGGCCTCTCCTCTGGCTATGAAAATGCATCTGGGATCTCTGAATATGCATCTGATTGTATTGAATCTGAATATGAATCATGTGAGTCCTTTGAATCATAAATCTCATCCGAAGAAGAGTCGATATGTGCATGCTCATTGTGTCGGACAAGTGGAAGAGTGAAGGTGTCTGCATGCGACTGCTGAGGTGCATGCGAGACACTTTCCTTGAATTGGACACTATGATCAATGATGAGCCGGTAAGAGGAAAGATCAATAAGTATATATCCATTCACATTGTCAGGGTATCCAACAAAAATACACTCATTTATCTATGGATCAAGTGCCTTCCTCTTCTTAGAGGGAATCCGGGCCCATGCACATGAACCGAAAATGCGAAAGTGGGTCACTTCCAGTTTGAGGCCACTCCAAGGCTCATAGGGGGTCTTATCCTTGACAGATCTATGGGGATACCGGTTTTGTATGTATTTTACACAATTAAGTGCTTCATCCCATAGTCTCTGTGGTAGTGACTTTGCATGCAACATGCAAGATGCCATCTCCTTTAGAGATCTATTTTTCCGCTCAGCAACTTCGTTTTGCTGCAGAGTATAGGGAACTTTGTGTTGCAATTGAATCCCTGCCTCATGGAAAATATTATGGATCTCATTATTTACATAATCTCCCCCATTAATAGTTCAGAGGACTTTGATATTATTTTCGGATTGTGTCTCAACCAAGGCTTTGAAATATTTGAGGTGTTGAAAGACCTCAGATGTTTTTTTGAGAAAGTAGATCCATGTAAAACGTGAGAAATCATTAAAAAAAATGAGAACAAACCTCACTTTGCTTATGGATGGATTCGTAAAAGGACCCATAAGGTCACTTTGGATCATATCTAAAGGTGCAAAATCTCTTTGAGACCTTCCTTTGTTGAATTTGTCTTGAGGGTGTTTTCTGAGAACACATCCCTCACATATTCCCTTGGAGAAATGGATGTCTGGTAGACCATCAACCAATATTTTCTTTCTAAGATGTTGCATGTATCTGAAATTCAAATGTCCAAACCTTTCATTCCATATCCTACTACTTTCATCAGCATGAGTAAGCAGTAAAGAAGAATTAGGTTCATTGAATTCAGAAAATGTATACAATCTAGACTGATGATTTACCTCACCGGTAGCAACCCTAGAGTTGGTTTTCATGTCGTAGATGTCCACAGAATTTGCTGTGAATATGAATTTATTTCCAGTGTCGGAATTCTTCATCTAATACACGGAGAGAAGGTTGATGGAAATTTTGGGAATGTGCAACACATTCTCGAAGCTTCCGTTGGTGAGTTCAATCCTTCCTTTGCTGGTGAATTTGACAGAAGAGTTGTCCCCCATCAAAATTGGAGGACCTTTGCATGAATCCAATGAAGAATATATTGCTTTTGATGCATCCATATGATGTGATGCTCTTGAATCTATGATCAAAGCATCGGGAGAGGAGTTGATGGCAATTGAGGCCCTACTAGAATTGCCTTTCTTGGAATAAAAATCTTCTAGCTTCTTCTTCTTGGCACCCTCGCGGATGCGATATCCAATTTTGTTTTGATGAAGTATTGAGACATCATATCTATTTGTTTTTTCATGCATGTAGATTTTGAGTGGAATCCTTTGTGACAGTATGTGCATTTCTCCCCTTTTCCCTTTTGGATCCAGAGGCATCGGTGAAGGGTTTTGTGTACCCTTCCTTCTTCGGATGTGCATGAGATTTTCATTTATCTTTATATTTATATTTATGATATTTATGGCTGCCATCATGCATAGTGAGTGCATGCACCCTTGGGCCTTTGATTGTTCCCATGTTGATGAGCTTGGTTTTCTCTTATGTCAGGGATTCGATAAAGTCCTCAAGAGAAGGCATCTTCCAGGTCAGTCCAGAGGTGAATCTGACATAACGGAATGTGGATATGAATAGAAATAATTTAGGAACAAGCTTGGAGAGAATGGTGAGAACCATTTGTTTCTCCTCCTTCGATTTATAAACCTCGAAAGCTTTGAGTTGCGATAGTAAATCCTTGAATTTTGTAAAGAAATCCTGGATATTATCAAAGCTTTTTGGATCCAATGTGAGAATTTCCACTTCTAGCATGTATCTCCTCATCTCATCTTGTTTGCCAAATATCCCTTCCAAGGTGGTCCAGGCTTCATTGGGAGTCTTACAGGAAGATATGTGAAAAAGGAGATCAGGAGAATTAAGACTGCAAATTGTTTTGAGTGCCTCATCCATGGGATTTAAGTACTTGGATTTTTCTATGGCTGATGTCAGTTCTGTATATGTATTCAAGGTTAACCTATACAACCCTCTGGTTCATAAATGTATGGCTATTTTCTCCTTCCATGAAAAATAGTTGTAAGGTGTAAGAATGAATTCTTTTTGGAAATCCATCTTTCCGTTGTCTTCAATCTTTTGTACCTACAAAATGTTTTAGTGTAGCTTTTTCTTAGTAGTCTGTCGGCTCTGATACCATGTAAATTTGTTGAACCTGCACATAATATATCTAGATAAACAATAATACACACATTTTCAGAGATAATTTGAGAAAGAAGAAGAAGGAGAGAAAGAATAGAAGAATTCTCATTAACCGTTATGAAAAATGAATAATTTACACATGATATACTCTATATAACTCAATGAGTGTGCACTGGAGGAGAACCAATGTGCCATAGTGGTGTTCTAGAGTGATATGGATACACACTGATAGTTATGAGAGTGAACTTCCACCTAGTCTAGTCTCTCAGGTAGTTACGGGAGTGAACTTCCACCTAGTTGAGTTTACTAGTCAACTAGTCTTAAGTTAACTGACTGAACAAAGAGTAGTGAGGATTTACCTCAGGTAATAAAGGGTAATGATCCCAAGGAAAGTGAACATTAGCTGATGATTATCCCAATGTTGCATGGTGACAAAACCAATGCAACATCTAAACTCAACTCAACTAGTCAAACTGAAGGAGAATATTCTCTAGGTGGAATATTCTCCCCTAAAATATAGGAGATTGTATAATGACTAATTATGACTAACAAACAAGGAAAAACCTTAGTAAAAATAAATCCTAGGTGTGTGTGAAGTAACTCCAACACAACAGCCCCTTGAACACTACTAGGGTGTACATGATGAATGAGTCCTGACAACCAAGGCCATGTTAGGTACCCATTGTATAATGCATATAAGAATGAGACAATGGAAAAAATGAGGAAAGAGGGAAAACATCATGGGAAACCCCGCCCTCAAATTACAATGCATAAAAAAAAATGAGAAGGAACAAAAAGAAGTTGCTAAGCAACCATCTCCTTCACTCTAAGAAGACCTCGCAACTGTGCAAGTTTGTGTTAGTTGAAGATTTTTTTGAAGCTGTAGATGTTTGCATAGATTTGATGAAGTAGATGCACCAATGAGATGTCCAAACATATCCACTTTATTTTATTGTAATGAAGATAACCAAATAAAGTTTGGATGAAATTTTGAAAACCATGCGGCCGTTTCCGGAAAAACGCTGAAATTTTGTTTATTTTAAAATGATCATAACTTCACTTCCCGGACTCCATTTCAGACGATTTTTTTTTTGAAATTGGATATTTTCCAAGAGGAATTCAAATATCCAATTTGTTTCTGTAAATTTTTCTAAGAAAATATCATAATTGAATTTGATGTGCGCGGCCCCCTTTTTGTCTTCCGAGATGCATGCATGGCACATGCAAAATTTTCTGCATGGGACTCTTGAGATTCATGAATGATATATTCCATATGAAATTCAAAAAAAAAATCTGAAATGGAGTAGACATCATTTGCAATTAATGGAATACAAATTTGTGCAAATACTTGTGTAGAATATTCTTCAAAATAAAATGTTTGATATTTTGATGGCTTCTCTTCTGGCTCTATCTGTTCAACCGCTTGCATGAAATATTCACAATATTATTTATTCCCGAATAGAATCTCCAATCGGGTCCATAATTCATTTAGAGTTGAGTCTTGAGATTCATCATATACTTGGTGGAGAACTTCAGGAGAAATAAACCAGAGGATACATCCTATGGCCATATCTTGTCTATTGAGAAAGTCATTTTTCTCATCGGTGAAATCAGGCTCTACTTCCATTTACATATTTATTTGGCAAAAGTTTCTACATCTGAGCTAAAGCAAAAATTTTGGCTTCCATTCCAAATAGTTATGAGGCGTGAGATGTATTGCCAATGAATAATCCATTTTTTTGCGTTCTTCAATCTTTAATACCTGCAAAAAGAGTTTAGTGTGTATTTTTCCTAGCATTCCATTGGCTCTGATACCATGTAAATGTGTTGAACCTACACATAATAGATCTATCTAGAAATTGACACACACATTTGTAGAGAGAATATGAGAAAGAAGAAGCAAGAGAGAAAGAATGGAAGAATTTTCATTAACCGTATTCCACACTCAAAGAGTGAATAATTTACAATAGATATAGGATACATGAGTAACTAATGCACCATAGTAGTGATCTAGAGAGATCTAGACACTCAATCACAGACATTGAAGTGAACTGCCACCTATTCCTAGTTTACTGATCCATGCAATCATCAGTTAACTGAGACACATGTATGGAAGTGATAGAGACACATGCAACTGTTGGTGATAAAACCGAGGTTTCCATGCATGAGTGACTTCCACTAGTCTAACTAAGTGTAATTGAATCTAAACTAAAGAGAAACACCCTATTTTGTAGAGGAATATTCTCATCTAAGGAATCGTTCTAAACATTGGACTATCAAACTTAGGAAAGTAATTCTAGGTGAGTGTGTAATATCTCCAACATGGTTAAGTGGTTAAGAAGCCCCAAATGTATGGTCATGAATTCTGAAGTTGTTTGAAGATAAAGAGTATGAATGACATTGTAAATGCATGCACAACCCTCATAGATGGATAGTCCTTGCCATGTCATTTCCAACGGTAGGTGGTACGCCACGTGGTTCCTCATGGTTGAGGAGATATGCCCTCTTTAAGATGGAAGCCCCAAAGTATGGTTAAGAAGCCCTAAACAGTTGTAACAAGAAGTGACAAGTTGCCCCCAAATTAATTGAAAGAAGAAATATTATTGCAAAAAAGAAGTTAAAAGTTAGACCCATTGCAATGAATATCAAAATAAATATTAAGGATATTGTTGGTAAAGTTGGCCCCAATGGAATACTCATTAAAAATTAAATTGAATTTTATTTGGGTCAAGTCAACCCTAAAAAGAGGGTGCCAGATCTAGTATAAATAAGGCACCTTGGAATTCATTTGTTACATCAACTCAAATTATTTTTATTTGAGGTAACCAAGGATATCTTAGGCAAATTTTAGACGGAATATGAAGTTATGAAGGGTGGAATTCCAAGGGAGGATGAAGTCTTGTGATGATGTGTTCTAAGGTATGTTATTTAAAGGTCATCTTACCCCTTTTAATATAAGTTTTTTCTCTAGAGTGATTAAGATAACAAAACTTTGAGGATATTGAGAAGACACATAAAAGTACTTGTGGTAAAAATTTCAACTTCTGGGTCATTGTATTTTTGGAGATAGACAGTGTTGGTCCTAAAGTCTGCACCTGACTGCTAAAGGGTAGAGCTAGGCCACCTCAAGTTTTGAATGATTGGATTTATTATTATTTGATTTTGTTGGTCATTTGGAGGGTTGGTTTACCAAGACAAGAATATGGTTGGGTTGGAAAAATGATATGGATGAGTGTTCTCCTTAGCTGGTGGAATACAAGAGACAAAAAAGTGAGATAATAGAGGTAAAAACAAAAGAAAACAACAAACAACTCAATGAATTATCTGCTGTAAGAAGTTTAATTATCAAAATAGTATTTCAAGGCATTAAACATGTATCCAAATAGAATTACTCCCACAGGTTGCAATAAAAACAAATCTTCACCAAAGAATTAGCTGTTTCACAGGTTGCATATCAGTAAATATGAGTTATACAATAGCTGAAAGGAAATGAAATGTACTTTTCACAAATAAAAAACTGCATTCAAGATAAGAGAAAAAAACATATAGATTTGGAAAAAAACACACTATTATCAAGATTAAATTCACCAGGTAGAGAGATTTAATCCATGCATAGAACTAGTTCAACCAGTTTGATGTATTGATATTCTTCCCAACAACATAACCCTCAAAACGTACAAAAATTGCATATTTATCACAATTGTAGAGGCTCTCGTTCATCTGGAACTGAGGCTTAACTCTACACTATCAATTGGAGAACAACTTATTGACTTAACTAGATACTATTGGAGTATATTAATGTATACTTCAAACTTAACTTAACAAAAAGAAGTGGTTCATATCAAACACAAATGACCACTTATTATGCCTAAATAAAAAATTCTTGCACTTAAATAACTAAAACTATTGATAAGGATAAAACTAAATTGATGCATTTGTTGAAGTAAATTGAGCTTTGACGAAAATTGACTAGGACTGACATAACTAATTTTTGTATTGAGCATTGGTATCCATGCACGATGTTGGAGGCCGATTGGGAGATAACTGGATGTGGTGGAAACTTCTTTAGGTACTCCTTCAAATTATCTCCTTTAGAAAGTAGCAAGTCTTATGGTGCTTCTTCTGGAGTCTTTGATACTTATTTTTCATTTTGGAGTGTAGTTTTTGAAATTCTTGGTTGTGGTGTTGCAAATTCTGGTATTGAAGCTTCGGTTCATGCACTTGTTGGCTGCCATCAACCTCCTCTATTTTGACTTCAACCTATTTCTTCTTTTTGTCTTTCTCTGTGATAGATTTTTTGTGGTTAGCCAATTATCTGCTTCTTGTTCTCATATTATAAATGTGTATAACCTTGGGTTCTTTCCATTTTGTTCTTTTAATGGAACCCTATACTCCCAAAGTGTCAGTTTCAATCTCTGGTTTAATTTCTTGTAGACTATGGAAAGGATCCCATGCATGTGGTGAGGTTCCAATAGAATCTTGCTCAGGATCAAGTCCATAATCTTGTATTCCCTGTTGAATGGAGTCTGTAGGATACTCCTTTTTTACTGTCACAAATGGCGTTTCTGTAGCCTCATCTTCACTAGACTTTGATTTCTCTTTTTTCACTGTCATACCCTTTAACACATTGACTTCCATTTCTTCCATGCTGGAAAATTCGGGGCTGTCATCATCCTCGATCACAATTTGCTGGAGGTATTTTAATGATGGATTGAATAGAGCCTTGGATTTCAACCTCAGTTGATTTGTAATGCTAGTCTTTATGTTAGGATTGCTTGTAACTTCAATGTTTTGCTCGCCCTTCCTCTTCCTGTCTTGTCTGGCTGCAAGGGATGTTTTAGGTGAAGCTTGAACATGAACAACCTTCCCTTTAATTACTTCCTTGCTATGTGAAACAGGTGCAATTTTCCCTCTCATTCGAGTCACAGGTTTATTAGGTTAGTGCTCGATGGGGGTTTTCTTGTCCTCCTTTGAGTGGCTGGATGATAGAGACCTCTCTGGTGTTTCCAATGAAGGTGGGTGCACGTTAGAAGCTTTGCACTTTTTTTTTCCTTCCCCTTTTTCGTATAAGACCTCAATTTCATGCGAGGGGACTCCTGCATGGGGGTTTCTGGATTTTTTTCTTATGAGGTTGCATTTATTGTTTTAGGGCCTTTCCCTTTACTCACTGTGATTTGGACATGCTTCATCGAGCTCCTAGGCTCTGGATAAACCCTGACCTCCACTTTATCTTCACTAGCATCACCTTTGTTATGTAAATATAGCACCCACTCCTATTCTTTCAATGCCACAAACTTCAAGAAATAATCCCAAGGCATTTCAAGTTCCTAGAGAGTGAAAGTTACCAACAATTTAATCAAGCCCTGATGGTACATGATTTTGTGAGCAGATTCAGGGTGACATTGAACCCTCCTGACCATTTTGGTTAGGCTCTTAAGTAGGTAATATGGTAAATTAATCTCTATGTCTCCACTTAGATGCATAAGTAAATGAAGTTGGTAACAATGCACAATGTTGAATCGACCCTAATGTATGATATAGCTCTGTTCCATTTTTAGTGCTCCTTTCCAGACTTGATTGATCCATGCTACAAGGAATCCTTGGCTCCAGTCGCAGTCTTGGTGCTCGAAAATCGGGAATTTGTTGCATAGGTTGGGAGTGTAAATGTGTTGAACATACACAAAATAGATATAGCTAGAAAATACCACACACATTTGTAGAGAGAAATTGAGAAAGAAGAATCAAGAGAGAAAAAATGGAAGAATTCTCATTAATTGTATTCCACACTCAAAGAGTGAATAATTTAAAATAAATATAGGATACATGAGTAACTAATGAGCCATAGTGGTGGTTTATATTGATCTGGACACACACCAATAGTTACAAGAGTAAACTGCCACCTAGTCTAGTCTCTCAGGCAGTTACGGGAGTGAACTACCACTTAGCTGAGTTAACTAGTCAACTAGTCTTTAGTTAACTGATTGAACAAAGAGTAGTGAGTTGGTGATGATCCCAATGTTGCATGGTGATAAAACCAATGCAACATCTAAACTCAACTCAACTATTCAAACTGAAGTGTCAACTGAAAGAGAATATTCTC
>JZKD02S2305452.1:251684-268708 GCA_000966675.3 Picea glauca
GGGCTCTTGGACCCCCACAATTGAGCTCTTCTTACAACTTTGAAACTTGAAAGAAATGGTGAAAGAATCCCAAGCTAACCCACTCAAAAGGTGATGTGGATTTCCCAAATGGAATTTTGATAGTATGCTCTTGATGAGAAAAGAGGATTCCCCAAGAGAATAACAACAACATAACCTTGCAAATGAATTCCTTGAAAATGTAGTGCACCCATGGCCTTGTTTTATAGCACCACTTTGAGGTATTGTGCAACCAAATTTTAGTGTGAAAAGGGGATATTTAGGGCACATTTAGGTCTTTGATCAGCCATCCAGTTGGATCCAGCCAAGATTTGGATGTCAAATCAACTTGGAAGCTGAACCAGAAGTGGGTGGGAGGCTGAAAAATCTCATAAATGCACCGTTTCTCAGGTGTGCACGGATTTTAGTGACCACAGTCGCGCATCGTGCACATGTGCACTTTTCTTGCATTTCTAGATGGAGCATGTGTGTGCACGCCCTGTGTAGTCATAGCGCACCTTGATTTTATAACTGGTTGTATAGTTATGGAGCTTTTGGAAATGATTTTTTGGTAATTTTGGTCCATGGGTGAACTCATAGCTGTTTGTAGATGCTGGATTCCTGTAACCATTTTCCAGTGAAATTTCAGTGATAACAGATGCCCCCTGATGGATGAGGTTAGGAGCATACATATAACCGAAATTCATCAATGTTTCTTCTTCTGAAAGTTCCGTTGTAAGAAAGAGCGATAGTGAGAGTATCAAGAGTGACCCATTGGAGGGAGAAGGGAACCTGTAGGACCCAACCTTCTGTAAGGTATGTAAACTAAATTGTGTACAAACGAAGTGGGCATGCCCCATGCTCATGTCATGTAACTCAAAAAGAAGGGTGTTGTATAGTAACTGAAACTGTGTGTTGATGTAGACAACTGCAACGCCCTCGGGGGTGGTTGTGATAAAGGTAGAGGACAATTCTGAGGAGGAACATACTCTGAACAGTAGGCAATGACACCTGTAAGAAGTGTCACAGATTCTGTAGGCATTGATAGCCCAACCAAGTTCAGAGGTCTTTGGCAAAGATAAGAAACAACTGCAATAGTCGCAAAGTAAGACCCACCATAACATGAGAAAGTGTTGAAGTCGAATGTTATGGGGGTCAATGACAATAGGGAGCAATGATGGGTCTCCCTGTGCCATCCGAGACTTTTCATTGGAAAGGTAATGAGAGTCAAGATACTGTCACCCTTCTGGAAACTATGCTGATGTCGACAAAAAGGGGGACGCGAATCCAAGAAGCAAAGGGCTTCGGGGAATCTACTAGGTGAGGTTAGGAAATGAGGAGGTACATGGACAAAGTCAATATGTGTGGAGACTCAAGACTGCCCTTGGTTGGGGATATATGTGAAGTATAAGTGGACGCAACCGTTCAACTAAGTTGAGTGTCAGGGGGATAATAAGACGTGGTATAAGTTGTGCCAGAGGCGGGACAAAGTGAACAAACTTAGAGAGCAGAGGTAGGTGGCCTGTGGGATACTCAGAGTTTTTTTTTCCATACCCCGTCTAGGAAGGTCTCCAAATGTGACGACGAAAAGCTATGTAACATGTTGGAAATAATGGCTTAATTACAAAAAGAATGAAAAAATCTGTGGGGGTAATAATGAAGATACAGAAACGGGTGCCCCAGCATAGGATGGCTTGGCCTGGGGATGACGCAAGTTGGTGGAAAAAACAAGTGGAGGGTGGGGGCCCCATAGGATGGTTTATGTAGTAGGGCAATGTATGGAGGGAAATCTGAGGATGGGCAGACTGATGATGGGTAAATGATGCTGTGGGAGTGTAGTCAAAATATTCCGTGAGGAAGTTTCCTGGGAGTCTATTGGGAAGGCTAGCAAAATGAGGAGAAGGAGTATGTGGCTGATTCACGACATGATGTAAGACTATCTGGACTCCCATCCCTAAAGGGGTTAAAAAAACATGAGTGTCAAAGTGCCAAGGGGTCTATGAATGGGACAACTCATGTGGGGGAGAGTGCTACTGGGTGACAGTACCCAAGATGCAATGGAGGTGGTGGTACTATAGAGCTGGATATGGGGACCCTAAAGGCAAATTTTAGAGGGTGTGACTGGAGATGCAATTGAGATTCAGAGGGAATGATTACATGCCAGTGTTGATTATATATCTGAAGGGGTGGTGCTGGTGTATGATGACCAAGTACCTGGACACATGAAAACCAAATACTCGCTGTGAACAATATCTGAAGAGAATTGAATCATACAAGCATTTATTTGATAATTTTGAACATGGGCATACGTACCTGGACGAGGTATGGAAAAATGGCTCCTCGAGGGCTAAGGATGAAACATGTCCTAGGGACTGTCTTGATGTAGAGGACGGGGTACTGATCTCCTGGATGAAGACAGATCAAAAAATGGACACTCAGAGCTCTCAGAATGGGGTCGATAAGTTTGGCAACAAGGACTATATATAGATGTGGGGCCCACATTGCCACCTCATTTGTACCTGCTGTCAGAGTGATTGGATGAGAGATATTCAGAGGAGATTTGGATATTCTGGGAGAATGAGGCAACCGATTCAGGACCAAGGAGCTTCAGGTTAGTGGTCTTATCATCCTGCATAGAATTAGGTTTTCTATTTGTGGGTAGGGCCTGTACAGAGGGTCGTACAAGGAGTTTTGTGGGTGTGGGCCCCCCAGTGTGCGGACGATCCAAAAATATGCATGCATGGGTCCGCAACTGTTATCTGGATATCCGCCTACAGGTGCACCCTAAGGGGGGAAATAGGCACGCATGGTATGCACGCCTGTTAGCTAAACAACTGCGCATGGGTGCATAGCTGTGTGGTGGACAGGCGCGCTGTGATGCGCGCCTATGTACACGACATGGGTACATAAAGGCGCCTATATATGGAATATAGGCGCACATTCATGCGTGCCTGTGGGATGAATAGGTGTGCATGTGTGTGTGCCTGTGGGGTGAACAGGCGCACATGTGTGCACGCCTGTGGGGTGAACAGGCGTGCATATGTGTGCACCTGTGGGTTTAAACAACCTCACCTTGGGGGCAAGGCTGACTGGTGAAAAACTCATCTTTTTTGGAGATTTTAATGTGTTTATGTTCGAGATGGCTGATCTGGGACTGGATTATGTGGTTGTAGGTGATCATTGGGATGGTTCCGGTTCACTGGTGAGAGAGGTACTGGTCACAACTTAGGGAGGCTGTGTCTATTGACGAGCTGATGGTTCATGCCACTTTGGTAACTTGTGGGATGTTGAAGTTATTTGAGTGACCCTTGATAAGGGCACATGAGTACCTCCTATAGTTCTTGATCCGGATGTGGAATCTGTATCTGCCTTGTTTTATGGTGCGGGGTGAGCAACTAGCCTTCACTACGGTGGAGGATGTGTATTTTCTGACTGGGCTCCCTTTTCGGGGAACGCCCTTACCGACGGATCCCATATTACCTGGGGACGGGCAGTTGGCTACCTTAGGCCAGAGGTATTGTTTGAGAGATGACTTTATGTCAGGCTCCATGGTGAGTATCGGGTCTATGGATGCTTTGGTTCATCGCCGTATAGCAGCTAAGGTTGTGAGGGTTTATGGGTCCCTTGCGACTCAGTGGATCAATGGTGGTCAGCTGAGGATTATGGGGAGGGCATTGGTAGGAGAGAATTTTTCCTGGGGCTTGATGCTGCATGCCAAGATGGTAGGGAAACTCGACAGGTGTCGGGTTTTGGACTCAGGGGAATTTGCCTTTGGGTCCATCTTGGTGGCATGGTTTTTGGAGAGGGTGCTGATGTTGTGCCCTAGAGTTTTATTGGGCGCACCTGGTGTGCGAGAGCTGCGACTGATGTGGTTGTCACAGATTTTGATTCACCACGGTGGTGGGGAGGGTGGCCATTTTTTCATGACCAAGGCTGCACAGGTGTGGCAGCAGATGCTGCAGATCCTATTGCAGTATCCATACTGTGGGGTGGACTTCCGAGGTGATCCAAATATGGTGTTACCTCCAGGAGAGGTGTTCTACCACTGAGGTATGACGTGATGTTTTATGTTTTGATATTTAGATAGTATAGGATGTGTATTATGTATAGATGGATGTTGATGCTATCCTTTGTTTGTTTGTATGTGCAGATGTGGGACCTTGCGGGAGTGAGGTTGAGTGGGTTAGAGCGCTGGATCATCAGGGGCCAGTGAGGCCTCCACGGGGAGAGCTGTGGGTGAGAGAGAGACGACGACGCGAGGATGTTGAGGTGAGACCAGCTGGAAATGAGAGAGTATCTAGAAGATGCCGTTTTGATGAACCTAGTGTAGGGCCATCACATGCCCCTCCGCCCGAGGTAGGGGGAGATTTTGAGGATATTCGTCGCCGCTTGGAGGCAGAGCTACAAGGTGTTCCTGAGGGAATGTGGTCACACATCCAAGATGAGGGTGTCCTGGAGTAGTGTGTGGGATTTATGCTGATGTGGCGGACCATGGTTTGATGAGAAGTAGTAGCAGGTGCTGCGATGACTGGGCGGTTACCTCCAGGTCCAGAGGGATTGATAGTGGGTGGGGCACCACCGCTTAAGGGAGGGCCAGGAGGTGGTGCTCTAGAGGCACCATGAGTGTCTCTTCGTGTATTTTTGTATATTATATATAAGCTGGTGAGCTCATTTTGGTGTGGTGACACCAGTTTTGTACCGAGGTGCTTCACTGGACTGTGGATATTGTATACGATGTATTCTACATGTATGTAAACATTTTGATGGTACTATTGACCGACATTTATATATATATGGATATACATTTTTGGGGGTCTTTGTGATGTTCACATGTGTTTGAGAATTGTTTAATGTTATGTATGATGTCTAATCTATATGTTGTGACAAACTTTTGATGGTTTATGTGTGTGTAAAGGTGTCTTGATGTGATATATGCCAATCAAGTACAATGTTAGCTAGGTTATCTGTAATTTGATTAAATTGTCTTGGAATATGTGTAAATGTAATGAAATCAAAATGTAGAGATAAAAGTCTAACCTGTAGGTATTTGCAAAAAAGGCAAGGATCATGGAAATGGTACACATTGTTGAATTGGAGGACGACTAGTTGGGAGTCATCGCCTTAAAAAGATAGCTTTTCCTTGTAGGCTCTGGAGTTGGCATAAATTCTGGGGGGGTGGAATTTTTGTGATGGCCTGGACTTTGAGGGGATCCATGGTAATACATCTTTGGGAAATGATGAATCTGAGGAGGCGCCCGACAGTGACGCAGAACACACACTTGAGGGGGTTCAAGCAGATGTTGTACTGACGACATCATTGGAAGATGATCCGTAAGTCATCAAGATGCTGAGTGCATTTTTTGGATCGATGTGTGAGGTCGTCCAAGTATGCGAGGATGATATGAGCTAGATCATGAAAAATGTATGTCATAGCCCGTTGGAAAGCTGCGCCAACGTTTTTTAGGCCAAAAGGCATGACACGATATGAAAAAGTACCCCAAGGGGTGGTGAATGTGGTTTTGTATTAATTGGCTGGGTGGATTTGGATTTGGTTATAGCCAGAGAAACCGCCCATGAAGGATAAAGCCTCGTGGCCTATGCAGTCGTCAATAATTTGATCGATGAAAGGCGTTGGAAAGTTGTCTTTGGGATAGGCGTGATTGAGATCGTGAAAGTCTGTGCATACACGGATAGTGCCTTGTTTTTTGTTAACGGGTACTGGGTTGGAAACCCATGAGGTATAGGCAATGGGGTAGATGAAGCCAGTTGCGTGTAATTTGTCAATCTCGGATTTGATAGCCGTGGCTTTGGACGGGTGTAGCGGTCGTTGTTTTTGGTGAACCGGTGTGATATTAGGATAGCTGTCTATGCGATGTTTGACAATAGAGGGATCAAGGGAAGGAATCTCTATGTATGACCAGGCAAAAATATCCCGGTATAATTGGAAGAGGGATTTATAGGTGGTGATTTCTTGAGGAGTGCATGTGGTGCTAATGGTGATTTCCTCGATGACTCCATTTTTGATGGAAATATTGATTTTGATGGTAGGGGAGATGTTGGCCATATTGCCTTCTTCAAAAGATTCAGGGGAAGGGATGGGGTTGTTGAACCAGTCGATATGCCCTGATGGGATAAAATCCTTGGTTTCAATTGCATATATGGGGTGTTGGTTAGGAGGCGTGAAGGCTTCCTGTGGAAAGAAGAGCGCTCTGTGGTGTAGTGCATCCCATGGGTAGTCGGGGGTGGTTAATTCCTCAAGTATGTCCTTGTCACAGTAGAATTGTCGAGAATACAAGGGATCGAAAAGAGTGATATCGGTGAGTGTCACCGTGTGGTTGTCCTCTGGTGATGAAGAAGCAGGGGGAATGATGCAATGAGATTGCGATGGTTCGCTCGACATAAACCAAATATCGAGATATTGAGGATTATTAGTGGTAGTTGGGCATAAAATTTCCGTGGGGAAATGAACGGGAGAATTGGAGGGATTTGGGGGTAAATCCTCGTATAAGTCATCCAAGAACCACAGAGGAATAGGGAGTGCTTCTGGTTCGGGAGAAATAATGTGAAGAACCTCTAGTGATGGGGTAAGGTTAATCATCGATTCTATAGGGGGTGCAGGGGTTTGAATCAGGGTCACTTGGTGTTTCTTGTATTCAATGATCATAGGACATTGATATGTAAAATGATCTAAGGATTCACATAGAGAGAAAGGGCATCTCATACGTTCGTTGACTGAAGTCGTGACATAATGGATATCAATGATGTTTGGTGGGGATGATGTAGCTGGACTGGGTTCGTGCTGGAAACTTTGGTGTATGGCTACTAATATCTATCGGAATTGGGGTAACGCTGGGCAATGGTGTGTATAATGACCATATTCAGAACATATGGCACAAGTGAATTTGGTTTGTATCCCTTTGCTACTTACGTTAGGGGAGGTAGCAACAGTACTTGCTAAAGTGACGAATGATGATGGTGTTTGATTGAGTTGAATTAGGTTGTGTAACTCGGGTAGATATGGGAATTTGTTGGTTGGGTGTCCATCTTTATCACATAGCGCACAAAGAGGTTGGATGCATGGGGGAAGTGGAGCTATGGGCTCCTTCTTCTTTTGCCTGCCCCCAGCTGTGGCAAGAAGGTTAGTGAGTGGGGGTGTAGAGGGTATGGTGGGAGTGAGTATGGGAATATGCATTGGGATTCCTTCTGTTTGGGGGGAAGGGATGGTTGAGGAACTATTTCTGGTGGATGTAAATACCAAACTGGGATTTCCAACACCATATTAGGGAGGGTAAGCATTGCAGCTACTTGGAAAGCTTGTACGCCTGGTGGAGGGTAAAAGAAGGGGATTTGAGTAATGGCTTGGGGAACTGTCTCCCAAGCTGGGCTATGGCCTTGGGGTGAGGTGAAATCGTGAACTAGTGGAGTCAACGAGTTCACAGGAGGCTCATGATGGAGGGGCTCTATGACTAGTGGGACGTCAGATATGAAAGAAGCCTCCCTGGGAGGAAGGGTATTCTCAATGTCAATTCCTTTGGATGATACGACACATACCTGTTCGGAAGGATGAAGGAGCGGTGGTGCACCATGGTAAGTTCCTAAAAATGATGGGTCTTTGAAAATTCCGAGCCCCATTTTGATGAGTGTGTATGCTTCCAGATTAGTGTGGATGAGGGGGAGAATGTTATCGATATTGGTAGAAGGTTTTGGCTCATAATGTGAAACTTGGTTAATTGTAATGATCTTCCTGTTATGGGGGAACATCATGGTTCAAAAAATGGAAGAGACAACTATCTTCATAATGTACATGTAGCTATGACTGAACAAGATATTGTAATCGAGTGGGGATCGATAACTTCAATGTCAATGAGAATGGTCTTGCCCCCGAGTTCTACAGGGACTATTTGGAAGAGCCCTTCAGGAGAGGATGGTTGTCCATCATAAGATCTTAAGGTAATGATAGATGGTATGAGTTCGGGGGAACCAAGTTTCTGCCATATAGACTTGGACATGATGCATGTGGATGCACCTTCATCGATGATGCACCGATGAACTATAATGTTCTGAATTTTAACGGGGATTTGAAAAGCGATGAGAGCATGGAGTCGAGGTTATCCACTGTCGAGATCAAATGTGATGAGTTGAGTATCCACGGGGTCAACTGCCCCCAAGGAGGAAAGTAATGATTTCTACTGAGTGGGACAAGTTTGAAGGACTTCTAAGACTGGCATTGTAGCCATGGATTGTGCTAAGTCATCGACCAAACTGTAATTATGAGCTACCCTCGCCTACAGGTTGTGGACATTCCTGCGCAATGGGATGTAAGGGATGCGTAGAGGTGTTTCCGTGTTAGGGCGAGGGATCATCAAAGGGGGTCCTGTTGGTGCTGGGATTTTTTCTGAGGGAGTGGGAGGAGACTCAACAGGGGCATGGTATTGACGATTACGTGTCTGTAGAAGGAATTCTTTCTCGCTAGTGAGGAGGATAGTACAATCTGCGGGATTGTTTGGGTTGAGATATTGTCCCAACTGTAGTGGGGTAGGCTGCATGTCTTGTTAAGTGTTCATCACACCCTGGTGTGGATTGGGGTTCTATAACACAGCTGGGGGAGGTTGTTGTACATATTGTTGTGGGGCCTGCTGAGGGGCAGGCGGTGCTGGAGGATGTGGTCCATTTCCCGAGTCTTTCATCCATTTAAGATCAACGATTTGGGGGCAATGATGAGTATAATGACCGAACTCACCGCAAAGGGCACAAGGGAAGTTGGTTCAAAGATTATTGTTATTTTTCCCTTGACATCTGTTGTTATTTCCCCCTTGGAGGTCCTGATTCCCTTGGTTCTAGTTTCCCTCAGTAGGTTGGTTCTGTTGGGGCTGATTCCTGCCTTGACCTGGGTTGCTATTGTTTCGATTTTTTCCTTTCTTTTTGGAATTATTTGACTGATGGGTTGGATTTGTCGTATTAAACTGTTCAAAATTTTGATATTGCTGAATTGGAGAGGGTTGAACAAAATTCACCCCAACATGAGGGTGTCCTTGTGGTGGAGCCATGGGCTGTGGAGGGCCAGAAAATGGAAAGTACAGATTCTGTTGTGGTAATGATCCGTAAGGTACATAGGAAGGCGTGGTGCTTTCGCTAGTACTTAGAGTATAAGTTGAGGTAGAGGGAGTACCAGAACTTATTTGGATAGGTGGGTGTGTTGTGGGTGTCGGAGGTGGCCCACTGATGGGTGGAGGAAGGGAAACAGGGTATGGTTGTTGATAAGGGGGTGGGGGATAATAAGGGGTTGCTCCATATGATGGTGGATATTGAGGTGTGCCATACATTGGTGATTGTTGGGGTTGTGGATTATGGTGCGTGGTGTTACCAATCAATCCGTCTGCTGAGTGAGACATCCCGTGTTTATCTTGGCCAAATGGCACAGGTTTTGGGAGATCAGGAAGTACTATGTAAAAGTACCCTGATTGTGAATAGATGAGTTCATATTGTTGAGACTTATTAATGGCTTCTTCTTCTGATTGAGGGAAGGTGGAAGCCACATATTTACTGAGGAGAGAGACAAGTGATCTAAGAAACCAATCAAGACATTGTTGTGT
The DNA here is from genome assembly GCA_000966675.3 of Picea glauca. Lineage (NCBI taxonomy): Eukaryota > Viridiplantae > Streptophyta > Pinopsida > Pinales > Pinaceae > Picea > Picea glauca. The sequence continues at coordinate 261,275 of JZKD02S2305452.1, forward strand.
GGTGGTTTCTTCTTTGCACAAACTATGTCATCGACGCCACTCGTGAATGTGATCAACGATATGTGTGGCTAAGGTTTGTTTAAAATTAGAGATTAGTTCAAGACCATTGTCATGGTGGATTGGTAATTGGAAGAAGGTAAAAAATTCTTTGGCCAAGGACTCAAAAGTTGCATGGGACCCCGACTTTTCGTTTACATACCATTTGCCTGATGGGATAGTGAGTGTGCGTTGAAATAATCATAGTTTGATGGAATCATCCATAATGCTGTTGGACGAGCACCATAAGTGGAAAGTCATGACATGGTTGGTGGGGTCATCTCGTGCCTTTCCTTCAAACTTCGGGATATCTAAAGGTTGTTTGGTAGGCATTGCAGGCCATGTGGGGTCATGCAATATAGGATCATTCGTGAGTTTTATTAGGTCTAGTATGTTGAGAGAGGCCAAATATGGCATCTGTAGTGGTGGCGGAGGATTAGTTCCATCCATGGTGTGAGTGGTTTGTGAACCTGACCCTTGGGGGGGACTAGGTGGGTTTGTACTTCCCCCTTGAGAGGAAGTTGCCCCCCCACTTCCGTGTAAAGGAGAGTGAGTGGATGGTGGACCTTGGGAATTGGACCCAAGTAAGGTGGAACCAAGCAAAGTTGATCCTAAGATAGTGGCGCTCACAGGAGTGTGAGAAGGTGGAGCCGATGAGTTGGCAAGACTAGTAACTCCCCCTAGAATAGGAGGGAGGTTTAGCGAGCGTTTGGAATGATGGGGGTTTTGTGGGTCCCCTATGATGTTCGAATAACTGATTGGATGTGTGCGAATGTTGGTGAGAATAATAAATAAACAAGAGCCATCGTTTGTAATTTTTTGAACTTTACACGATATATATCTAAATCAAATGTAATCAGAAGTGCATCATACATAAAGTGTTTTGATAAAAAAACATATATGTGGGTAAGTGGATTTTGTCTGTGTGGGGGAACAAAGAAAAAAAATGCTCGTGTCCTAAAAGACGTAACGTCCTTCCTCTCAAAATAACAATGGACCTTCCAATAGTACTCGACAGTGGGGTCTGAAGCCATCGAAAGAGAAACTAGTGAAGGATGAAGCGATCAATTATAATGAGGGGTAGAGGGGGCATATCCTGAAAGAACTGGCAATATTTTCCAATAGCCGCACAAAATCCGATCAAGGTGTAATTGCAGCCCACAATTGCCACTTGGATAGATGTCCTAAAATTTGGTCACTAGGTACCTCGGTCAAAATGCGACATTTAGATTTTCGGCCTAAGAAGTGAGTCACAAGCTGGATCCCGTCCAAGAGGAGGGTGCCTCAAGGGGAGATGCACAAAACAACCGGACCTCGGCCTTCAACCCTTCACGGGTATCTCCCTGCCTTATGGTGTTAGGAACACTTGACTTGGAGGATTTAAAGTTCCCTATTTGACAACTTCTATTGTTTTGACAATGTGAGAACCAGATAATGGGGAGTTATTTGGATTCCTATCCCCGAAATCCTACCTAGTCTAAAAGATTTCTTTTGGCACCTCCTATGGAGGAAAAATTAGTGAGTTTTTAGAAAAAGTTTAGATGTAGTTGGTTGAGAGATTGGGGGTGTGAGCCAATCTCGTTGAAATTAAATGGGAGTGGATAGTTTCGTCAAGAAAAGGGTGGGGTGTTTCAGAATCCCTTTGGAGGAAACTTACTTTAACCTCCACATTTCGAGATGAAAACTATGTGAGTGAGAAGTGACTTTTGTGTGTGAATGAGTGAAAGTGTGCCAATGTTTTTAATGAATTAGGTGTCACCTTGCTGCATGTGGACTTCACTTGGTCCTTACAAGTGTTGATTACCTAATTAACTGAATTCCTTTGGTACAACCTTGCATAATTCAAAATTCCCTAGGAAGCTAGCATGTGGACATGTGTGTCCGTTACTATTCCTTTAACTCCCTATTGTGATTTAATCTAAGAAATATTTGAAACTATCCTAGATTGTAATCATGTGGGCATGTATGGGCCCATTACAAAACCTTTAAACTTCCCTAGTGATTTAATCTAAGAAAGTAAATTTCAACACTATCTTATCTTTGCAGCATGTGGGCATGTATGGGCCCGTTACAATCTTGAGATGTGTTTGAAAAATAAACTAAGAGGAGTCCCGAGGGGGCTGTTGTCCTCTCCTAAAGGTTTTAGTCTTTTTAAGGGAGATGAAATTGTCCTACAACCTTTTTCTAATTCTCAAGGTCGTTTTGAAGCGTGAGAGAAGAGCATACTAAACGATTGTTATCTAACTTCTGGTCCCAATGCAAGTTTTATGTGATTACAAATGATTCCAACTTATATTCTTAGTCAATGCAAGCCATCCATGTGGAAAAATGAAAGCAAAAGAGGAAATAATGATTTAAAACCCCCTAAGTGCTTATGTGTTTTGACTAATCCCTTTATATAGAGAGGGAACTAAGTGTGGTGCAAATTACAACATGCATGGAATCATTTTTAAGAAGGATAGGGGCTTTCCACAAATCACAAAAAGGCTTACAATGTGTATTTTTCTACACAGGTGCACGAGTCTCAGACTAGATAGAGGTGCACTGAGTGGTGGCGTCCACCCAGGAACCTACCTCAGCAGGTCCCGCGCTTGACCTCCCGGTCTTAAGGATCGCTCTAAAATTACCCTCGAGTCAGAGTGGTTCCTTTGATTCTCCCCTGGAATCCTTCGTGAGATTTGACCCACAGGTCTTTCCTTCTCGTTACAACCCTTAGGCTTGAGTGCTTCTCCATTCTCCATAGAAACTAACAATCGGGTTTCGAGGTTTCGAATGTTGAAATGCACTAGACCTCTTGTCCATGGAATCTCTGATTTCCCGATGCTCGAATTTACGATGAATGACTTTTCCTTTCAGGGAATTTCCCGAAGGCTTCGATCTCAGCCACACGTCCTCAAGGATGGAAGGTCCTCACTACCCCTCGCTATTTCGCGATTCGTGATTTCAATTGCTCCAGTTGCCTTGTCTTTAGGATTCACGAAACGCTGAATCCCGATATGCCGATTTGGCTTCCCTGTCGGGATTTCCCCCGATAGTCTCGATTGTCACCACACGTCCTCTAGATATGAACGACCCTGATTCGCTCTCGGGGTCTCTGTGACTTCAATTTACTGATGCCTCGTTCTGACGAGATGACATCAGCTGGGCCCCACATGGAACTCTCCTCCTTTCGAAAAATCAGACTTCGCGATTTCGAAATGCAAGTCCCCCTTGTTCTCAGGACTCACGAAATGCCAATCCCCGACTTCCTTCATATTTTTTGACACGCATCTCAAGTGGATGGACGGTTCAGATTTACGCTCGGGGTTTTGCCAACTACAAAGCCAAAACACTTACTTGTGCAAGTCCCGATGACCGAAACACGGATGGGCTTCCGATCTCACCCATGTGTCCAAACTGATGGATGACTCCGATCATCTACAGGGTTTCCAACATGGATTTTCCCGATCCTTTTTCCTCAGAACTTCTGATTTGCCGAATCCTGAAACTCCGATGAAGTCTTCCCTTTTGGGACTTTTTTCGAGATCTTAGATCTTCACCACGTGTCCTCTCAAGATGGACATTTTTGATTCAACCTCAAGATTTCGGGACTTTCGATGCCCGATGTCACAATTCCTTTGTCAACTTAGAACCCCGGTCGTCGAAATGCCGACGGGCTCTCGATGATTGCCACCTGTCTTCTCAAGATGGACGACTCAGATTGATTCTGGGATTTTCACTATGAAAATTCCGGTCACTCGCCCTCGTGACTCTCGATTTTGCGAATGTCGAAATTCCGATGGCCACGCCTCTCATCGAAACTTTCCTCCTCCTGTTCACATAGCTTAAACTCCGTGCAATTCCTGGTCAATCCAATGGCTGACGGGTGTTTGAATGAGATTTGACGGTCCACAATCTCTGGAGCTTGAACTCCGGACACAGCCGTAACCCCACTCGCTTCTCTAGCAGATCTAATGGCTGACGAGATTTCTCTAATCCTCCCCACCGATTCCTGACCGTCAATCCATTCCCTTTGACGATTTTTGTGAATGAAACCAAGGATTCTTCCCTAGACTTATCCGCTTGTACAATGAATTCCAGATACCTTCTAATCACTCAAATACATCCCTCTCCTATGCTGCCTTCAATGGTTCAAAGACTTTACTCCTCTTGAGCTTCTCACAACTTCAAGCCTCAAAGAGGATCCTTGCACGTGCTCCTTACGCAACCTTCAGACACCTTCAAATGTCAAATACTTCGACTCTGTGCACACCTGCAGCAGTAGTCGTTCGATATTTGGCTCAGGTCTGCAACCCTGAGACTCTCCTTGGCCTGCGTACTCCTTGCATGATACCTGTGCCCTACTGCACTCTGAGGAAATGAGAACAAGCACTACCTCTCCTGAGCTTTCAGAGACAACCCTCTGAACTCCTTGTTGACACACTCCTTGCGGACAATTCAACTGCACCCCTTGCAGGAATCTTGCTCAGACAGAGAAACAATTGAGACTCATTCCTTCTTCCTTCCAGACTTCAAACTCAAACCATGAAATTACATACACAACATATAAAATAAAATGTATACCAGGAAGCAAAAATTCATGAGCATATCATTCAACATCAATACACAGAGAATAAACACAAAACCATGAATTTGAATCAACCTCTTTCTATTAATCCAAATATCAGTACATGGGTGTTCTTACATAGCTCTTTGCTTCTCTTCTATGCTCCAATGCTTCTAACTATGTTACAATACACAATGAGGGTGTCTATATCCGTTTTCCCTCCACTCCTTCTAAATCTGTCTAATCTAATATTCAATTCTACCTACTTACATAAATTCCTTCTACCTACTATGGACGAGAGCGGATCACTCAAGGTCCTTTACAATGCATAAGTACACCTCTCCTTAACTATCACATTTAAGTTTGGTGCATCCACTCTTCATATTTTTTTAAACAATTTAACATATGCTCAAAATGTGTGGCGCTTGCCCCCATGCTCGCTTGATGTTGACGATGCTCCTACGTCATACTCCCTCGCTTGAAAATTTTCATGGGCTCCTGTCCATGAGCTCTTGCACGGTCTGTCCATGCTTCTGAATCTCAGCTTCATTCTCCCAGCTAGCATCTTCAACTGGATGGCCTTTCCACTTGACCAAATATTCAAAGTATTATTTCCTTCTGGTCTTCTTACCCACTCGTTTATTCAATATCCGCTCCATCTATGGATTATCTACAAATGGCATATGCTTTCGCCACTGAACCTCTGACTGTTCATCATTTGTTCCTGCTTCCTCAACTTTGTATGGGTATAAATCTGAGACATTGAATATCAGAGAAATTTCGATCCCATCGGGTAATTCAATCTCATAAGCATTTTCTCCAATTTTCTTCAAGACCCTACATGGTCCAATCTTCTTCATCTTCAATTTATTATACGTTCCTCTCGGGAAGCTTTCCTTTCTCAGATGTTCCAAAATCAAGTCACCAACTTCGAATTGAAGTTGTCTTCTGTGTTGATCTGCTCTTCACTTATACTCCTGACTTGAATTCTTCAACCGCTCCTTCACTCGGCTGTGAAGTTCCTTCATCTCTTCTGCGAAATCTTCTGCACTAGCGCTCCTAGTTGCATTCTGTTTTGAATCCCTCAATTCAAAAATTCCCCTCGGCTGTATGCCATAAAAAATCTGAAATGGACTCTGTCCTGTACTTATATTCACTGAGTCATTATAAGTGAACTCTGCCTGCGGCAATATATTTTCCCAACTGCTATGGTGCTCTGTCACCAAGCTTCTCAACAAATCTCCTAGACTTCTTTTCACTACTTCTGTCTGTCCATCCGTCTGAGGATGATAAGCTGAACTAAAAGACAAGTTAGTTCCCAGCTTCTTCCATAAGGTCCTCCAGAAGTGCCCTATGAAATTCATATCTCTATCCGAAACTATATTCCTTGGTAAGATGTGAAGTCAAATGACTTCCTTGAAAAACAGGTTCGCGATGTGAGTCGCGTCATTGGTTTTATGACATGGGATAAAGTGTGCCATTTTGGAAAATCTATCCACCACCACAAAGATCGAATCAAATCCTCTTTATGTCCTTGGCAACCCCAATATGAAATACATGCTAATTTCATCCCATGGCTTCTTAGGTATGTGTAATGGTTGATAAAAACCCGCATTCTGCTTCCTTCCCTCCGAATGCTGGCAAATTCTGCATCGGTCCACGAATATCTTGACCTCTGCTCGCATCCCTGGCCAAAAATATGATTCGCTCAGCTTTGCAAATTTTTTATCATGACCGAAGTGTCCAACCAATCCTCCACTGTGTTTCTCCTTCAATAGATTCTCCCTCATGGAGCAATTCAGAATACATAGCTAATTGCCCTTAAACAAAAATCCTTCCTGGATCATGTATTCGACCCATTTGCTGCTATCTCTGAGAACTGGATTCTCAGCTGCTTCATACTCTTCCTTAAAGTCTGGGTCATCTGCGTACATGTCCCTGAGATCATCAAAACCCAATGTTTTGACTCGGAATTCCTGCAACAACAAACACTTCCTACTCAAAGAATCAACAACTTTGTTAGTAGTACCAGAAATATGTTTAATCAAAAAAGTGAATTTCTGCATATATTCTACCCATTTGACGTGTCTCTGATTCAACTTCTCCTATTGAGTCACAAACTGCAGTGCATGGTTGTCACTGTATAGAATAAATTCTTTCGGAATTAAATAATGCCTCCACTTCTTCAACGCCTGTATGATAGCATAAAACTCCTTATCATATGTGGAGTACTTCACCTTTGCTTCACTCAACTTCTCGCTGAAGTATACTATCGGCTTATCTTCTTGACTTAAGACTGCCCCTATTGCAAACCCACTTGCATCGCATTTCACCTGAAATGTTTTCTTGAAATCTGGCAACACTAGAATTGGTTGTTCCGTAATTTCCCTTTTCAACAGGTTAAAACTCTTCTCAACCTCTTCTGTCCAGTGAAAATATTTATGTCTTTTCTTCACTGTATCCATCATCGCTGCGCTGATTCCACTGAAATTCCTGATGAACTTTCGGTAGAAACTAGCCAATCCATGAAAACTTCTCACCTCAAAGATATTCTTCGGCGATGGCCAATTTTTGATTACCTCCACTTTATCTGGATCCATCCTCAACTCATCTGCAGAAATAAAAAATCCCAAATAAATGAGCTCTGTTTTCATGAATGAGGATTTCTTCATGTTTATCAGTAGCTTATCTTGCTGTAATCTCTTCATCACAATGGCCAAATGCTTAAGATTTTCAGCCTCCGTTTTACTGAAAATCAGTATATCATCCAGATATACGATAACAAATTTTCCGATGAACTCCTTCAGGACTTCGTTCATCAACCTCATGAAGGTACTTGGTGCATTTGTTAA
>JZKD02S2305452.1:284550-305000 GCA_000966675.3 Picea glauca
ACTATTGATTATTTCTCATATATTGTGCATGGTGTATTGTGGTGTATTGGTGTAACTCTTATACTATTGTTCAATGCTCATTGGATATAATTGAATGGTTTAAGTATAAGTTGAATTTTTTTTTTAAATTGTACTTGATACTGATTCACCCCCCTCTCAGTATCAACAGATCAACCAAATATGATTTAGTAGTGAGAGGTCGACCAATTGACAAAGATAAAGGTAAATTCTCCGGTAGAAAGTCTAAGTCAAAGGGTATATCTAAATCCCTGGTTCACTTGACAAGAAGATGTTGGAAATGTGGTAAAATTGGGCATTACAAAAAGTGTAAATGTGTTGAACCTTCACATAATAGATCTAGCTGGGAATTGACATGCACAGTTGCAGAGAAAATAGAAGAAAAAAGAAGCATCAGAGAAAGAATGGAAGAATTCTCATTAACCAAATGAATGAATGATAATTTACAAATGATATACTCAATATAACTCAACAAATTTGCATTGGAGGACAAGAAAATGCACCATAGTGGTGGTATAGAGTTATCTGGACACACACCAACAGTTGCGGGAGTAAACCGCCACCTATTCTAGTCTCTCGGGAATTTACGGGAGTGAACTGCCACCTAGTTGAGTTAACTAGTTTATCAGTCTTTATTTAATTGACTGAAACAAAGTGAAGTGAAGAGCATATTAGTGAATCATGAGTAATGCGCTAGTTTGGTGATGATCGCAATGAATATGTGCATTAGTTGGTGATGATCCCAATGCTGCATGGTGATAATACCAATGTGGCATCTAGAATCCACTCAACTGATCAAACTGAAGTGTGAGGTGAAGAGAATATTACCCTAGAGGAATATTCTCCCTAAAATATAGGAGACTAAATAATCACTAATAAACATAGTAAAAACCTTAGGAAAAATAAATCCTAGGTGCGTGTGAAGTAACTCCAACATGCCCTCTGAACATCACTATGGTGAAAATGAAGAATGGGTCCAGGAAATGAGGCCATTTTAGGTACCCAAATACAAAAAATACACTGAAATAAATGACAAAAGAGGGAAAACCTCATGGGAAACCCCCCCCTCAAAGTACAATGTATGTAAAAAGAAGAATTGATAGTTGCTAGGAAACTGTGTCGTTCACTCCAAGACGAGTGCACAGAGAATGAAACTTCTGCTCAGTGAAGGTCTTCGTGAAGATGTTTGTAGTCTGTTCTTCTAAAGGAAATAAATACAGGTCAATGATCCCCTCGTGTAATAAGTACCAGATGTAGTGCATGTAGATCTCAATGTGCTTCGTCTGTTGCCTCTAAACTGGATCTCTGCAGAACTTCATAGTGCTTTGGTTGTCACACCAGATGACGATCAACCGATGAAAATGAATGCCCAACTCTGTGAGAAAATGTTGTAGCCACATAGCCTAAATGGTTATGTTAACTAACCCTCTGTACTGTACCTCGGCTGAAGATAGAGCAATAACATCCTTCTTCTTGCTCGACCAACGGATAGGCCCATAACCAATACTAAGTGAGTAACGAGATGTGGACTTGCGATCAATGCTATCACCAGCCTAGTCAGAATCAATGAACCTGATGAGGTCCATTGTAGATTCTATTGAATGGTGAATCCTAAAGGTGATGGCACCCTGTACGTATTGAAGGATACACTTTGCATCCTTCCAATGTAGCTCATACTGCTCCTGCTTGAACCTAGAGACTGTGCCAACTGCATAGGAGAGGTATGGTCTAGAGTGTGTGAGATAAACAAGCTCCCCACCAATTGTCTCTATAGTGTTCTATCAACCAATGGAGTGTCCCCACCATCCTCAAGTCTGAATCCTGATAGGAAAGGAGTCGGGGTAGACTTGTAGTCTATCATGTGAAATATATCAAGGAGATCTCATGCATACTTGGTATGAGAAAGTTTGATGCCTGATGCATCCTGAATAATCTCGATTCCAAGGAAGAATATTAGCAGACCCATGTCTGTCATCAAGAACCTTTCATGTAGAATCCTCTTGAATGTAGCAATCACTGAATTCGAGCAACCGATGATCAAAAAATCATCAACATACAAAACTAGGAGTAGAAGTGAATTAGTCATCCTGAGCATGTAAACATTCAGGTCCGATTTAAAACATACAAAGTTCTGTGAAAATAGGTAGGAGTCCATATTGGCATACCATGCCCTTAGAGCTTGATTGAGGCCATAAAGAGATTTCTTCAGTTAACAAACCAAATATGAATCCTGCATAAATCCTTGGGGATGCTCCATATAGATATCCTCAGAGAGATCACCATGAAGAAATCCATTATTCATGTCCATCTAACAGAATTCCCATCCCTTGACTTATTAAATGGAAAGTGCCAAATGTATGGAATCCATCTTCGCTATTCGAGTGAAGGTCTCATCACAGAAAATTCCATGCACCTGCTGAAATCCTTTGGAAACTAGCCTGGATTTATATCTGCTAATCTGTCCATCCGCTGCACTCTCGGTCCTATAGACCCCTCTGCACCTAACAAGTTTCCTTCCTAAAGGAAGAGAAACCAGATCCCAAGTCTGCTTCTTGAGGAGAGACTTGTACTCCTCCTGCATGACATATTTCCAAAAGGGATTTCCAGCAACCTCACCATAAGACTTTGGATTTGAAGACTAAACCAAGAAAAGATGCCTAGGAGGCATTGGTTCAATGGAAGTGAGTGCAAGAGGAGGCTCCTTGAAATTAGATCGAGTCCTCATAGTATGAACTGGATCCCCAACAAGATCCCCTACATCCTAAAGAGTATTCTGGGCCCACTTGGGCCTAGGCTCTGGCTCTACATCAGCATCCACATGCACTGAATATGCATCTAACTGTACTGACTATGTATCTAGATCATCTGAATCCTTTGAATCAGAACTCTCATTTGAAGAATATTCGACATGTGCATGCTCCTCATCTATGACATGTGGAAGAGAAAAAGTGTCTACATGCGGCTGTTGAGGTACATGCAAGACACTTTCCTCGAATTGGACACTTCGCTCAATGATGAGTTGGTCTGAGGAAAGATCAATGAGTCTATATCACTTCACACTATCGGGGTATCCAACAAAGATACACTTTGTTCTCTGTGGATCAAGTGCCTTCCTCTTCTTAGAGGGAATCCTGGCCCATGCACGTGAACAATAAATATGAAAGTGGGTCACTTTTGGTTTGAGGCTGCTCCAAGCCTTGTACGAGGTCTTATCCTTGAAATATCTATGGGGAGATCTGTCTTGTATGTAGGTTGCACAATTAAGTGCTTCAGCCCATAATATCTATGGAAGTGACTTTGCATGTAGCATGCAAGATGCCATATCTTTTAGAGATCTATTTTTCCACTCAATAAATATGTTTTGTTGCGGTGTATACAGAACCATGTGATACAAATGAATCCTTGCCTCATGACAGAGATTCTATATCTCATGGTTTACATACTCTCCCCCATTATCTGTTTAGAGGAATTTGATTTTCTTTCCTGATTGTGTCTCAACAAGGGATTTGAAATATTTGAGGTGTTGAAAGACCTCTGATTTTTTCCCAAGAAAGAAAATCCATGTGAAGCGTGAGAAATCATAAAAAAAAATGATCAGATACCTTGATTTACTGATTGATGGATGTGGAAAAGGGCCCATGATGTCACTATGGATCGAATCTAAAGGAGAGGAATCCCTCTGAGTCTTTCCTTTGTCAAATTTCTCTTGAGGGTGTTTTCCAAGAACACACCCCTCACAAATTCCTTTGGAGAAGTGGATGTCAGGTAGACCATCAACCATTCCCTGCTTGCTAAGATATTGCATATATCTGAAATTTAAATGCCAGAACCTTTTGTGCCATATCCTACTTCTTTTATCAACATGGGTAAGCAATAATGCATAATCTAGTTCAATAAATTCAAAACATGTCTAGAGTCTATATTGATGATTTACCTCACCGGTAGAAACCATGCAATTGGTTTGCATGTCATAGATATCCACTACATCAGGTGTGAATATGACTCACTTTTCTAAGCTAGAGTTTTTCATCTGATACACGGAGGTAAGATTGAAGGAAAATTTGGGAACATGCAACACATTCTTGAAGCTTTCGTTTGTTAGTTCAATTCTTCCTTTGTCGGTGACCTTGAATGGAGAGTTGTCCCCCATCAGAATAGGAGGTATTTTGCATGAATCAATGAAGAATAGAATTATTTTGTGGCATACATGTAGTGTGATGCTCCTGAATCTACAATCCAAGCATCGGGAGAGGAGTTGATGGCAATCAAAGCATGACTATAATTGTCTTTCTTGGGATTATAATCTTTTGGCTTCTTCTTCTTGGTACCCTCGGGGATGTGATATCCAAGGTTGTTTTTCTAAAGTATTTAAGTCATTAGATCTATCTGTTTCGGTATACATGCAGATTCTGGATGGAATCCTTTATGGAAGTAAGTGCATTTATCCCCTTTTCTTCCCTTTCCACCTTTGGATCTAGAGGCATCGTTGAAGGGTTTTGAGTACCCTTCCTTATTTGGATTTGCATGTGCTTTCATTTTGTCTTTATATTTATATTTCTGATATTGATGACTGCTTCCATCTTGCACAGTAAGTGCATGTGCCTTTGGTCCTTTGATTTTTCCCATGTTTATGAGCTTGTTCTTCTCTTGTGTCAGAGACTTGATCAAGTCCTCATGAGAGGGGATATTCTAGGTGTCTCCAGAGGTGAATCTAACTGAATGAAATGTGGAAACAAACACTGAGTATTATAGACCAAGTTTGGAGAGAATGGTGAGAACCATTTGTTTCTCCTCCTTAGATTTATCAACCTCGTAAGATTTTAGTTGTGACAACAAATCCTTATATTTGGTAAAGAAATCTTGGATATTGTCGAAGATTTTTGGATCCAATGTGAGAAATTCCACATTGAGCATGTGTCCCCTCATCTCATCCTGTTTTCCAAAATTCCCTTCCATGGTGGTCCAGGCTTCGTTGGGGGTTTTACATGAGGATACATGAAAGGGGAGTTTAGGAGAAATGAGACTACAAATTGTTCTGAACGCTTCATCCATTCGATTTAGATACTTGGATTTTTCATGGCTGATGTTGGTTCTACCTCTGTGTTCATGGTTAACCTATACAATCCTATGCTTCAAAGATGCATTATCATCTTCTCCTTCCATGCAAAGAAGTTGTAAGGTGTAAGAATGCATTCTTTTGAAAAATCCATTTTTCCGTTGTCTTCAATCTTCGGTACTTGCAAAAATAATTTATTGTGTATTTTCCTAGGAGTTTGTCGGCTCTGATACCATGTAAATATGTTGAACCTACAAATAATAAATCTATCTGGGAATTGACATACACATTTGTAGAGAAAATAGAATAAAAGAGAAGCATGAGAGAAAGAATGGAAGAATTCTCATTAATCAAATGAATGAATGATAATTTACACATGATATACTCTGTATAACTCGACCAATTCCCACTAGAGGAGAATCCAATGCGCCATAGTTGTGGTATAGAGTGATTTTGATACACACCAATACTTATGGGAGTAAACTGTCACCTAGTCTAGTCTCTCGGGCAATTACAGGAGTGAAATGCCACATAGCTAAGTTAACTAGTCTATCCATCTTCAATTAACTGACTAAAACATAGTGAAGTGAGGAGGAGATCAGGGAATCATGAGTAATGCACTATTCTGGTGATGATCCCAAGGACAATGCACATTAACTGGTGATGATCCCAATGCTGCATAGTGATAATACCAATGTCGCATCTAGACTCCACTCAACTAATAAAATTGAAGTATGAACTAAAGAGAATATTCTCCCTAAAACATAGGAGGCTGAATAATGACTAATAAACATAGGAAAAAGCTTAGGAAAAATAAATCCTAGGTGTGTGTGAAGTAACTCCAACAAAAAGGACTACAATTCGAAGGCGATGGAAGTTAGTACATGATATGATGAGAAATAGTTGACTGAGAGAAAGATGACTCCAGATAAGGGAGGCAATTTGTACCTGTCATCAACTAGTACACAGTCATATCAAGATGTTTGCTTGATCAACTTAGGATCATCCTATCATATGACAGCACATAGAGAATGGTTCTACAAATATGAACGATATGAAGGAGGAGCAGTGGTCTTGGGGGACGACTCAACAACCAAAATTGTCAAATGGGGAAGAGTTCGTCTGGCACTGTAGGATGGGAGGAGTAGAACCCTTCCAGGTGTGCTACACATTCCAGGTTTGGAAAAAAACCTAATATCTATTAGTAGGATGAGTGATGTTGGAGTGCATACTCTATTTCATAAGTATTTGTGCAACATGGTCAGAGGTGTGATGGTCTTAATGAAAGGAATTGATCTAGATTTATGAGAGGAACAAAATGAATAACAGACTGAATACAATAACATAGAGATACAAAGAACAAAAATAGATATCCAGTGAACAATAAATTCTATTGAATGAATAAAATAGGCTTAAACTGCAAAACTGCATAACTGAAAACAACTTGCTTGAATGGTGGTAACTATATATGAGAAGAGATGTGAATGCTACATGCATCCATTTGAGAAGAATGATTACAATGAGGCTGTAAAGGCCTTTTTAACATTACTCATGAATGCCAAAACTATTAGGGACCTAACCTCCCTAACCCCTCAAATAGGTAGAATAATATAATTCCATGTAATAAAGGCTAATATTAATAAGGCCTAGCAATAAGGAAGAATAATTCAAATGTAAGAAGACCTAATAGAAGCTTCCGCTTTAGAAGTATCTTCCTCTAGATTTTTATTTTGGATAGATAGAGTATAAATAGAATTAGAGGCCATGAGAAATCTTATCTTGGATATTATTGTAATAAAGATCTACTCTGTTGGAGGTTGCCCCCTCAAGAGGGAAGTGAACATTGCTATCAATAATCAAAGTGCTATTTTTGGTGTTATTCTGGTATTATTCTAGTATTGTTCTGATTATATCATTGCTTCTTTTCCATTTCTAGTTAAAATATTTATGTTCTGCATACTATTTTATATATGGAATACTACAAGAGGTATCAGAGCACCTTCCTCAAAAGAAAATTGTGGGTTAAATTTTTTTCAAGGTAAAGAGGTATTCCAACGTTTTAAAGCTACAAAGATCTATCATTACAGGCATAAACCTGCAGTTGGTGAGTCATACATGCAAGAAATACAAGTGGTACCTAAGTGCACATCTGTTGTCCACCCTTGTAACCCATGTTGGTACCCCTTCGAGTGGTATCACATCAGACAACATTTGTATATGGATCGACATATATCTCCCGAATCCCTCCATAGATAAACCGATTGACCACCTAACTGCTATAGTTCCACCGAGAAAAATACTCTTGAAGATACTCTCTAGTACCTTGGTAGTCGGGTAGTATGGCTAAGGGAATGAGCTAGCCTCCTTAGTTGATTCCCTATGATATTGGGCCGAGTACTACTATTGGAACCCACACATTTATCAGAGAGTTATAGCACAGGGAAAACCCCTGTCTGTAGAAACCCTAAATATCGTACCCCTAGGGACAAAAAAAAAAAAGAAGAACGGACAAGATCTATTGTCGCACAACTATGTCTTCTGCATTCTGGTGTTAAGAATTTGGGCATTTCATAACTACATTATTATTTAGGCTGAAACACTTATTTGGGACTTATCCCATTGTGTTCCTCTTTTTGCCCCGATTCCAGTGATACCTTTCATTTTCAACACAATTTTTTTTATGTGGACCCCACCCGTCTTTGGCACCCTTATTTGGCTCCTATCCCTTTGGATCCCCCTTTTTTCCCTAATCGCAGTGGTACCTATCATTTGACACCCTTTTTTATCTGTGGTCCAACCCACCCCTCCAGAACCCTTTTGTTTCCCCTATACCATTTGCATTCTCCTTTGCCCAAATGACTACGAAACGATCCCAAGAACTCAATGCCTTGATTGTTGACAACCATAAGCACAAGGAAAACATCAAGCATCTCAATGCCAACATTAGCTCCATCAATTCAACTATTTAGGTCCTCAAGGAACAATGTTCCCACATCAAAGATATCTAGGGAAACAATGTTCCTACATCAAAAACCTCAAAGAACACTTCCTGGACTGTTCCCAAAACCCTTCCTCTTCTAAACAACCATCTTATTAGGATGACCATGAATCTTCCCATTGTCAAGGCCCTCATACTACCCACTTTTCTCGAGACCTCCGCCCTCCCATAATTGAGGTGAAAAAATTTGATGGATTAGATCCTATAGGGCTGGGTCACACAAATGGAACATTATTTCTCTTTACATGGAATTATTAATGATTTATCTAAGATTCATTATGGTGTCCTACATTTGGATCTAGAATGATGGCAATGGTGGAAATGGTGAAAAAAGGCACGCCAAGGGTAGCTTGCTTGGACACATTTTGTGGCCAAAATTTATGATTGCTTTGACTCTGACACCCACCATTTAGGCTGTTTGACCAAGTTAAAGCAACCTAGGACACTGGAAGACTTTATTTCCGCATTTGAGCACTTGGATTTCAGAATGGAGGTCATGTCATATGATTTCTTTAGGGAATGATTTATCAGTGGCCTCAAAGATGAAATTTGTGCCCATTTTCTCATGACACGCCCCCAGACTTGGTTGGAAGCTACTCAATGAGCCAAGGATCCCAATATATTGTGTCTTCCCAAACCCACAAACCCTCCTTTCCTCCTCGCCCTAAACCAACCATTTTTTCCCCAATTGTTTTGAAGAATATGTTGTTTTTCCGCATATGGAAGAAATACCACCGTCTTCTGACCTCACCCCACCCTCTGACCCACCATATGTTGACTTGATCATTCGTTTAATCAATAATTTTCCAATCATGATTGCCAATGGTGGTTATATGAAATGTTTTCTATATACAATTGGTCAGTATCAACTCAAATCCCATATGTTTTCTATATACATGGGTGGTTGTGACATTGTTATTGGTGGAGAATGGTTACACACTCTAGGCCCCATTCTCATGAATTTTAAGGACTTAACCATGCAATTTCAATAGTAGGGACAACAATATAATTTCCAAGGCATCATCATAGGTTCCCTTGATATCATCAGTTCCCATCGCATGGAAAAGATCCTCTTCTAAACAACGTGTCCCAATAAAATTTCTTTTGAAACGATGAATACAATTTTCTTGGGGTTAAGTGAAATTATTTATTTTTTGCAATGCTCGAAAATCTGCTTGAGATGTTTTGGGTGGTCTTCTTTTTATTTTGAATAAATTGTAACATCATCAAGGTAAACCACCATGCTTTGATCGATTAGTCCTTTGAAATAAATATCCATTTCCCTTTGAAAGGTATCTCCTACATTTATAAGACCAAAATGAATTCTTCTGTAAGCGTACGTTCCCCATTTACTTTGAAAAGTACATCCTGACCTCTGATATATCCTCTCCCATCACCATGTTGTTTTTACCACCCCCTTCCCATGGAGTACATGACCATTCCATCCCTCTCATCCTGGGCAATCTTCCACCCAATGTTCGACCTTATCATCATCCCTTTTCCCAGAAGAATTAAATTGAGAAAATTGTTCATGAATTACTCGAAGCTGGTGTTATCCATCCCAATACTAGCCCCTATTCTTCCCCTGTGTTCATGGTACTCAATAAAGAAGGTACTTGGTGCATGTGTCCTAATTTTTGCACCCTCAACAAACTCACAATCAAAGACAAATTCCCAATTCCTGTCATTGATGACCTCTTGGATGAATTGAGTGGTGTTGAATACTTCACCAAATTGGATCTATATTCTGGCTACCACCAGATCCGTATGAAAGAAAAATACATTCCCAAGACTACATTTCACACTCATGAGGGTCATTATGAATTCTTGGTAATGCCCTTTGGATTGTGTAATTCTCCTTCCACTTTCCAAACTCTCATGAATCATGCTTTCCTTCCTTTTCTCCATCATTTTGTCTTGGTTTTCTTTGATGATATTCTCATCTATAGTAAAACTTGGATATCCCATGTCTCCCATGTGAATCAAGTTCTCCATATACTCTATAAACATGAACTTTTCCTTAAAAAATATAAATGTTCCTTTGGTGCCTCAGAAGTGGAATACTTGGGTCATATTGTTTGAAAGGATGGTGTCTAAGTGGATTCTAAGAAAATTGAATCTATGAAATATTTTCCTCTCCCTAAAACTCTTAATATCTTACATGGTTTTCTGGGTTTAACAGGATATTATAGGAAGTTTGTTCATAATTATGGAAATATTTCAACTCCTCTCACTTCCCTCCTTAAAATTAATGCTTTCACTTGGACTTTAGATGCGGATCATGCCTTCCAAGCCTTAAAAAATGATATGTGCTCGACCCCTATCCTATCCCTCCTAGACTTTAGAAAGACATTCGTATTGGAATGTGATGCTTCTGGGAAAGGAATTGGAGCCATCCTCATGCAGGATGGAAGGCCCTTGGCTTTCACTAGAAAACAACTTCCAGAGCGAAATTTGAGCCAATCCATTAATGAAAAGGAAATTTTAGCTATTATGCATGCTGTGGATCTCTAGTGTCCTTATTTATTGGGTCAACGATTCCAAATCAAAACTGATCATCAGAGTCTCAAGTATTTACTGGAACAACGAATTTCATCCCTGGCGCAACAAAAATGGGTGACCAAGCTATTTGGTTATGATTTTGAGATCATTTAAAAGAAGGGAAAGGAAAATGTAGTGGTTGATGTGCTTTCCCAGAAATATGAAGAATACATGTCCCTTTTCTTCCTTTCATTCATTGTAGCATTTTGGCTCCAAGCTATTCGTCAGGAATGGTTGCAAGACCCCAAAATTTCTAGCCTGGTCCACCAATTGCAACACAATTCTTCAGTTTATCGATGGTAATCTTGGAATAGTGAATATATTCACTACAAAGGTCGTTTGTATTTATGCAAGAAATCCCAACTTAAATCCACAGTGCTTTATGAACTTCATGACTCACCCATAGTCGGGCTTTCAAGGTTTACCAAAACCTATGAATGGGTCAAACATTATTTTTTTCTGGGAAGGTACGAAACATGACGTTCACACCTTTGTGGTTGAATGTGAGGTTTGTCAATGCAACAAGGGAAAAACTGTCAAAGCTCCAGGAACACTCCAATTGCTTTTGATTCACCCTACTATTTTTTGAGATATTTCTATGTATTTCATTGTGGGATTACCTAAATCGATAAATAAGTCAGTCATCATGGTTGTAGTAGATCATCTCTCCAAATATGCTCATTTTTTTGCTCTTCAACACCCATTCAAAACCTCCACAGTGGCTCAAATATTCATGGATAATATCTTCAAGCTTCATGGCATGCCTAATTCTATTGTCTTTGATAGAGACCCCAATTTCACCAGCAATTTTTGGCAAGAAAGTTTCTAGCTATGGGGCACCCAATTGCATCTCAACACTGCCTATCACCCCCAGACATATGGATAGATTAAAGTTGTCAACAAGTGTTTGGAAACATATTTGAGGTGTTTTGCATCTAAGTGGAAAAATTGGTGGGATCAATGGTTACACCTAGCTGAATGGTGGTACGACACATCTTACCATACATCTACTCGCATGACTCCTTTTGAATAAGTCTATGGCCAAAATCCCCCATCAGGTCTCTCCTATATTTCAGGGGTCTCGAAGGTTCAGGAGGTTGACAAAAATCTTACAATCCGTGAGGCTATTCTTTGTTCCCTCAAAGACAATCTGGTCATGGCTTAGAATTGAATGAAGAAACAAACATATCAAGGTCGTTCTGAATTCCATTTTGTTGAAGGGGACCAGGTATTTCTTCAACTACAACCTCATAAGTAGACTTCACTCAAATCTCAACACTGTCAGAAAATTGTGCCCAAATTTTATGGTCCTTATACAATGTTCAAGCATGTGGGATCAGTGGCCTATCAGTTATCTCTACCCAGTCAGTCGAAGCTCCATCCCATTTTTCATGTTTCCATCTTAAATAAGGTGATTGGAACTAAGTTGCAAACTCAAACTAGTCTCCCTGAGTTGGATGAAAAAGGTTCAATATGGTTGCAGCCAAAAGCAGTCTTGGCCCAATGAGAGCGTCATCTCCATTAGTACACCATCCAGGAAGAGTTATTCGAATAGAAATATACACCTCCAGAAGATGCCACCTGGGATCCGACCACCATTCTACAACAATTCCCTCATCTGAAGCCTTGAGGACAAGGCTGTTCTTCAAGGGGGAGGGAATGTTAGGGACCTAACCTCCCTAATCCCTCACATAGGTAGAATAATATAATTCCATGTAATAAAGTCTAATATTATTAATGCCTAGCAATAAGGAAAAATAAGTCAAATGTAAGAAGACGTAATAGAAGATCCTACTTATAGAAGGATCTTCCTTTAGATTTTTCTTTTGTATAGATAGAGTATAAATAGAAGTAGAGGGTATGCAAAATATTGTCTTGGATATTATTGTAATAGAGCTATGATCTATTGGAGGTTTCCCCCTCAAAGAGGCAAGTGAACATTGATATCAATAATCAAAGTTCTCTTTCTGGTGTTATTTTGGTATTATTCTAGTATTGTTATGATTATATCATTGCTTCTTTTCCATTTCTAGTTAAAATATTTCTATTCTACATACTATTTTATATCTAGAATACTACAAAACCCCTAGAAGATGAAATGCCAAAATTTATGTGGGCCCCGATGGGTAAGTTAGTACCTCAACTTCTTGGAGTCGTAAAATTTGCGTATGACCTCCATTTTAGGTGCATGATAGCCCGTTGGAAATCTCTTTTCAAGAAATATACATTATGATATCAAAATATAACCTTGTCTAGTGTTTCAATATGGAAAGACAATTTTAGGGCCCCAAAATGACCCTAGAAGTACAGAAAGATGTACTAACACAAACACATCCAAAATAAACCAATTGGATTAGGTGGGAGACCACCAATCTCCACCTGGAAGCTGTGTAGGGATTCAGATAGCCCCGAAAGTGTAGAACCCATAATTACAAATAATTACAGAAGAACATGTTGAACTAAAAACTATCAAGATGATCCAGTTGGAATAGGTGGGTGGCCACCAATATCCACCTGGATCAGGATTTTGAATTAGAACCCTATACAAGTTTATAGGGGTTGTTGACTCAACTGGATATAAAAAAATTGTTGTTCCTAAAGTTGACTCAACTTCGACTCGACTCGACTCAACTTCAGCCGATTCAAATTCAAACCAACTTGAAAAGTCATCATAAAGTCAACCCGACCATGCTATGGCACGAGAGGATGGGACACATTGGATAAAAAGGACTTCGAGCTATTGCTAGCGGGAAAACCCCCCCATGGCTACACCAGGGTTTACAATGTAGGAATATCAATAACCGTTTAAAATTATTCTACTTCTCTAACTACCCCAAACATACCCCAGACTTATGCAAGAAAAGTAAAATAAGAAGGATCTGATAACTATACCTTTACTCTGCATCCAGTGTAGACCTTCTCGCACTTGAAGGCTCCGCTGACTGCAAACCTCCTCCCAAGGTTGGACTACATTCAACAACAAATACATAGGGAACTACAAGCATACATTTCATACATAAATAAGGGTTAGATCTTAGAATAAAAACATAAAACAAATGTAAACATTTGACACATCATGTTCTCAGACAGGAAAAGTATTTCTTTTATTGATAATACAATGGTTACTTACAACTAGGGCCGACTACTGCACCATGAACCTGGTCCCGACTCCTCTTCACCAAGCTCCAAGTGCACCTCCACATATATTTCTCCTCTCAACCTTCTTCTTGGGAAATGGTATGGGCTTATTATGGAGGAAAAAAGGAAAAATGGGGAATTCTGATGCAATTCTCACAACAAGGCTGCAAATGCTTGGGGCAAGGAGGGCATGTGAAACGGGCAGAGTTTCACTATTCTTATGATTAGATTAGGAATGAGACCCAAACACCTCCTTTTATATGACAAAAGGATGATTATTCGGTTGGGTGACGGGCTATAGGCGGTGGATTAGTTGGGAAACTACCCAATAGCTCATAATCTCAATGCATTCCTTGCAACTTTTGCAAGTATACACGGGATGTAATGGTGCAACTAGCATACGTAAGTGGGATGTAGTTGTGAAACATGCATGTGTATGCAGGAAGTAATGGTGCAGGGCGCGTACATATTCAAAAAATGTGTGTTTAAGAAGAGCAACTCAGTGATGGCTTGACAAAAATACAAAGTAAGAGGGCCAAGTTCCATGTATGCATGTATGGAACAATTTAGGGTTATAACAGATGCCCCCTAATGTGTGAGGTCAGAAGATCATCCGATGGCCGAAATACATTACAAAAGCTTCACCAATGTACGAAGCGAGTGAGCTTGAGACTAGAGTTCAAGAGGTGCCATCTGAAAAAATAACAATTGTCTCTTTGAGGTGGGCATACCCATGATCGGGATGAAATAAATCATGGCTACCAATCAAATACACTACAGATCCATGTCATATAACTATATAAAGTGTAGATGTGAGCAATACACAAAGGATATACATCTCAAAATCAAATATATACATGTATAGTATCCATCTTCAAGAAGCAATTGATTCCTGATGGATGGAGATGAGGCCTTCAAAGCTCAAGCAACAACTTCAAGATATTCAAAACTCGGATAGGAGTGTAATGTGAGTGTACAAATTCACTACCTGAGGTATTCGACGGCTCATCGAGAACAAATAAGAGGATCTCAGTGATCAGGTAGAGAACTTCATTGATTTCAAACAAGGACCTAATTGGGCTTTCGGGATGGTCAGACATGAAGTCAAGAGACAAACTGTAGAAAGGCCAACTCAGGATGGGTGAAAATTCCCTTGGACAAGAGCACGAAAGATGATAAGAATCATGTAGCATGACATTGACATAAGTTCACGATGCACGAGGCAATGCAAACTCTCCATGTGTTTGGAAGAATAACCAAATGGAGGAGGACACAACTCTATGTAGCGAGAAAAAATTCCCAATGTCATATTAAATCCCAAAGCTTGACAAACAAATGAAAGGATGTGGTTTTTCCAAGGGTGACTCATTGTGTTGCCAAAAAAAAAAAAATATTTCCCATCCTCTTTTTGGGGTATTTTTTTATATTTTTTATGTCTTTTTCAATATTTTTAAAGAGCTTGAAAAAGAATAAAAGAATGCTACCTTAAAAAGAAGGAATGAGTGTCACAATCATACTAGTTCCAAGCGTAAGGAACACACTAATTCTCATAGAAAGGAGACATGTGCAAGAAAAGGACGCTCGGGGAAAATTCCTGCATGGGTCAAGGTGTCAGGCCTTCGAGGCAAAGTGCTACACGACTTGCGTATAAGGCATGCTTCAAAGGTTCATTTGAGAGAAACATGGAGCCGGCATAGGCCTAAGACGTAGAGATGAAAATGAGATTAGCAAGACACAATGAAACTCCCTTCAATGTATTTTTTATGAGCTCATAGAAGGTAAGATCGATGGTTTTTTCACGTTTAGAGAGTCTAAAAAAAAGTAAAAGAAGACTCCATTGGGGTACCTTTTTCGAAAATAGTCTAGTCGGTTCAAAAAATAGGTTAACTTGCACCGAAAAGATGTCTATTATGAACTGTTTTAACGAGTGTGACACATACAAGATCACTCAACAATCTTTTCAATTTTAAGGAGTCTGAAAAGAGCTTAACTATGGACTCACAATCTTTTTCTAGATTTAGTTTCCTTAGCCCGAAAAAGTATAAAATTTTCTGAGGAGAACTCTCATGGCAAGACGAATCTCTCGAGGTGTGGATTTTTCCTCTTTAATCCACAGGATGAAAAAAGGGGTAAACTCATGCCAGTAGATGTTCTTCTGTACCAATTTAACGAGTGTGAAGGAACAAGGTCACTCGATGATCTTTTCAATTTTAAGGAGTTTGAAAAGAGTTTAACTGTGGACTCTGTAGGGGATGTTCTTCTGGACCAATTTAATGAGTGTGAAGGAACAATGTCACTTGACAATCTTTTCAATTTTAGGGAGTCTGAAAATAACTTAACTATGGACTCCATGGGGATTCCTTTTTTGTAAATTTAGTCCTTCAGGCCCGAAAAAGGGTTAAACTTATACTTGAGAATACTCTTCTAGCGAACCGAAGTTCCTAGAGTATACCTTTGTTCGTAAAATTGACCATTCAGACCGAAAAATGGGTAAACTATTGCCAGACAGATGTGCATTCAAGTTTGAGTTTGGTGAGCATGAAGGACAACAAGATCGCTCGACAATATTTTCATGTTTACAGAGTCTAAAAGGGGCTTAAAGAAGACTCCAAGAGGTTACTTTTCTCAGTTAATCTAGACAAGATTGAAAACCATAAATGTAGTCTCGTTGGATGTTGCTTTCAAATTTCAAAGCGAGCTTGAAAGACAACAAAGTATGCTCATTTTTGGGAGTCCTGAGGGTGAGGCCAAGAGTGATGACACATCAGACATATGAGGCTCAATATCGTAATCGGGACATGACTAACAAGGACTCCTAAGCCTAAAGTCATTAACGGCGTCATGGATACCAAAATGAAACAATGATCTAACTAGGGCATCCATGTAGAGGTAGGCTCTACCACTAAATTACGACACTTCTAAAGAAAAAATGATGGTTTCGTGTCGCAGTTTGGTGGGATCGATCCTATGGAAAAGTGGAAAAGACAACAAGATGCAGAAAGTGGAGGTGGAATCCTAACTTATATACAAAAAGTTGGAAATTTTTGTTTTACTAAAGGACCTTTTAAAGTGACCCATCTCCCAAAAAGTTAACAAACCAAAAGGCAAAGTGCATCGTGACATCTAATAAGAAACTCAAGAACACATTAAACAATTTTCAAGCCAGAAAAAATAACAAAAGGGTTCAAAAGAGTGGCAGGCCAAAAAAGTCTATAAATAGAAGCTGATAGCTCATTTTCACCATTGCAAATTGAGAATTAACCAAAAAGTGAAAAATAACCCTTTGCTAAAAGAATTGATTTCGGGAGCTTCATAGGACGAAACAAACTTCCACTCAAACCAAGTAAGTACAAATGCATCCCTTTTGCATTTGCATACTTCAATTATGCTTTTCTTTTAGTTTTTTGGGGGTGCGCCCTCCTAAAAAAGGGTGGCCCTACATGTATGCAGGATGTCTAAGGACAACCCACATATGCCTGTGGGCAGAAAACAATCTGCCCACGTGCATAGATGACTGTGTCCAAGACAACCTGCGTACACCCTCAAAAGCATAGAAAATATGAAATGTGCAAGATTTAACTCCTTGAACATGTCATGTAACATGATTTATGTCTATTGGAGGGAGAGGGAACACGAGGAGATCGATGACATGGTCGATGAGGACCCTGCTGCTATCACCACATTGAAACAATGTGGGTTATAGAAGTTCTCCACTCATGAGGGAACAACCCAGGCTGCTGAATGCCTTAGTGGATTATTGACACCCTAAAGCAGATGCGTTTATGCTTGAGGGGCAAGTTGTTAACTCTAATGACTGAGGACATATACTTCTTGACTGGCCTCTCGAGGAGAGGGGAACCAGTCAACTTGCATTCATTTCCCCCTAAGCCCCATAACATCGTCGAGCTCATCATAATGCATTGTAAGGCATAAACTAAGAAAGTAGGTTCTCAGGTGCCCATCCACAATATTACCAACCTATCACTGAAGGTGTTGGACCTTGACCAAGTTTTGGAGAACCTTGGTCATGTTTGACTAGTTTTGGGACTTCGACAGGCTGGTTGAAGGCAGAGCGCAAGGTGAAGCAGAGGTCGCGAGATCTTGACCCCTTCTTAGGGAATTTTTGGGTTTAGGGTTTATGTAATAGGTATGGGATGTCAGCCCATGGGTTTACCCATGCCTTGGCCCCTTTTGTAATGTATAAACATAAATCTAGGCGGTGTAAGTAAGGGATATGTGGAGCTAAGTGCTATATTTTGCTGAGTGCAAGTGATGTAAGTAGTTGGATCTATGTGATTGAGTTAGCTTTGTGCATACTTTGTGCATGAGAACTTGTAGAGCTAAGTGCAAGTGACTATAAAGAGGCTTTGTTCTGTGACCTGACTCGGGGAAGGAGGATCTGGCGAGGTGCAAACAGATATCCTGTCCTATGTGGAGTAGGTTTTGATGCTCTGTGCATGTAAGGAGATTGATAACAGATAATAAAGAAGATGAAGAGTTGGTGGACATATCCCCATGCTGGGGGTGAACAACATATATCCTCTGTTATGGTTTCTTTGTGCATTATAGTTGTTATTTGAGTTATGCTTAGTATAGCAATATATGTTAGATGCATCTGATATAGTAGATTAGTGCTTAGTAATGTGATCGAATACTAGATCAGATCTATTTCTATATGCTAAGTGCTTGTGGGTGTTAGATATTGTTGAATAATGCACTGTTATGTAATTAAGGTCTTCTCCTGCAATGTAACTAAGGGTTAAATACTGATGAATGTTAACTGCTAAGTGCTCTGTTAGGTATTGTAATCACATATCCGTGTCCCAGCTAGGTTGCAGACACTTGAGTCCTGCAACCACCCCTGCCTCTACCTTGGGTGAGACTTCATCTACTTCGCAGGTGTTGCTGAAAGGGCTAGTAGTTAGGGTTTTTTTGGTGTGTTGTTGAAGTGTTGAACCTTGGGTATGCCCCTGTGCCAACAAATGGTTCCATTGCCTGGACCTGAAACTGTGATTGCTGGGAACTGAAGAAAAGAAATCTCTGTGCATAGATTTGTTGCTTTAGTGTGCAGTATTCTACTTGACTGCGAAGCTCTGTGCTAAGAAAGCAATCAGATCTAAATAAAAGAGGTAAGATCTTAAATATTTGTTCTCTGAGAAAGGTAAGATCAGTGAAAATTTCATTTTCGAAAGAATGGATCTAGGTATGTCTAGTAGATTTTGTCCTAGTCTGAAAACTAGGGCACAACTAGAAGAAAGAAGATTGAATATGAGTAGATCTGATAAGAATAGTGAAAGATATGTTATTCCTATGCATAGAAAGAATGTTTGGACTAAAAAATGGATGTAGGATCCTAGAAAGGATTTTTTGCAGGTTAGTTACTGTGATCCCAGTGCGGAGTACAAGAAATGTTGGGGGTCATTTAAAAGAAAGAGAGGATTAACTCTTTGTTATAGTTGCAGAAGACCGGGACATGTTGCTAAGGAATGACCTGGTAGAGGTCCTAGTTGTATTTGCTGTAAAGATATGGACCATGAAGTTTTGGATTGCCCTATAATGATTGCTAAATTTGAAAAGATGAATATGAGACAAGAAAACCATGAGACAGGCCAAGAAACTAAGGATATGATAGAACCCCAGAAATAATTAGAGGCTGTATTACTACAGATCAAAGAAACCCTAAATGATCGCAGAGATATCAACTTATCAGAGATCTTAAATGAGAAGGAGTGCATAGAAACAAGAATAGGAGACTTCGAAATAGACTATGTTCTGGATGAGGAAACCCATGTGAATATCATGACAGAAAGAACTTGGGAAATTTTGGGAAAGCCTGCTATGGTTCCTTCATTGGGAAGAATATGATTATTTAGAGGAAAGCTAATAAACCTATGTGGAATACTTACCCAAACATCTATGAATACTCATGGAACTCTGACAGAGGAAGAATTTGAGGTCGTTAAATTTGTTGAGAACAATGCCCCATTTGCTATTTTTCTAGGAAAAAACTGGATTGAGAAAGATCGGATACGAAGGAAACAAGAAGAGGAGGATCTAGAACAGAAAAAGCAAGAACTAAGGTATTTCATGGCTAGGAGAATAGCGCACTTACTGGAAGAACAAGAGGATCATTCGAAGCTACTAAGGACCAATGATATGGACATCGAAGTTGAAAGAACACATGAAGACTTGAAACACCTGTCTATACAAGAGAGTAGAGCACCTACTCCAAAAAAAGAAGAAGTATTACTCTCAGAATCCTTGAACAACCCGCAACAGTGCAAAGTTACTATACCAAGAGGAGATAAGAATAAAAATGGAAAGAGGAACCCAGTGAATCAACTCATAGGAAAGAAATCCAGAAAGTTCAGTAAGAAGAAAGAAAAGTTAGAGAAATTGCAGGAAGTTCCAGAGAGAACTTTGCAGAAGGGAGGTTTGCAACACTTGAACTTTGCCAGAATAACAGAACAACTAAGATTGGATCTTCTCCACTACGAAGTAATATGACCTTTGGAGACGTCCCCACCATTATCCTGATGCTCTAGAATGACTCGAACCATAGTTATGGCCAGAAAGATGTCCATTAGTGATCCAGGTGGATATTGGGGGCCACCCATCTTTTCCAAATGGCTCAAAACAGTTTTCTGGCCATTTTGGCAATTTACTATTTTTAGCAGGTTTTAACTTCCGGGGCCATTT
>JZKD02S2305452.1:336167-347050 GCA_000966675.3 Picea glauca
CCATCGCAATCTCATTGCGTTGTTCCCCCTGCTTCTTCATCACCAAAGAACAACCAAACGGTGACAGTCACCGATATCACTCTTTACGATCCCTTGTATTCCCACCAATTCCAATGTGATGAGTACATACTCGAAGAGTTAAACACCCCCAACTACCCATGGGATGCGCTACACCACATAGTGCTCTTCTTTCCACAGGAAGCCTCCATGCCTCCTAACCAACACCCCATATACACAGTCGAAACCAAGGATTTTATCCCATCAGGGCATATTGACTGGTTCAACAACCCCATTCCTGCCCCTGATGCTTTTGAAGAAGGCAACATGGCCAACATTTCCCCGACCATCAAAATTGATATTTCCATAAAAAATGGAGTCGTCGAGGAAATCACCATTGGTGCCGCATGCACTCCTCAAGAAATCACCGCCTATAAAGCCCTCTTCCAAGAATATCAGGATATTGTTTCCTGGTCATACACAGAGATGCCTGGCCTTGATCCCTCTATTGTCGAACATCGCATCGACACTTGGTCTGGCATTACACCAGTTCGTAAAAAACAACGATCGCTACACCCATCTAAAGTAGCGGCCATTAAATCGGAGATTGAAAAATTAAGCGCGACTGGGTTCATCTACCCCATCACCTATACCTCATGGGTTTCCAACCTTGTACCCATTAACAAAAAATAGGGCACTATTTGCGTCTGCACGAACTTTCATGATCTCAATCATGCATGTCCCAAAGACAACTTTCCAACGCCTTTCATCGATCAAATTATCGACGACTGCGCAAGCCATGAGGCTCTGTCCTTCATGGACGGTTTCTCTGGTTATAATCAAATCCAAATCCACCCAGTCGGTCAATAAAAAACTTCATTCACCACCCCTTGGGGTACTTTTGAATATCGTGTCATGCCTTTTGGCCTAAAGAATGCTGGTGCAACTTTCCAACGGGCTATGACATACATTTTTCATGATTTGGATCATATCATCCTCGCATACTTGGACGATCTCACATCTTGATCCAAAAAACACACCCAACATCTTGATGATTTACGGATCATCTTCCAATGGTGTCATCAGTACAACATCCGCTTGAACCCCCTCAAGTGCATGTTCTGTGTCATTGTGGGGTGCCTCCTTGGATTCATCGTTTCCCAAAGTGGTATTATCGTGGACCCCCTTAAAGTCCAAGCCATCACATAAATTCCACCCCCCCGGAATTTACGTCAACTCTAGAGACTCCAAGGAAAAGATAACTTTCTACGGTGATTTGTCCCAGACTATGCCACTCGAGCACACAGTTTCCTTCATTTACTATGCCACGACATCCCATTTCACTGGGATGAACATGCCCAAAAAGAATTCGACGATCTTAAAATGATGTTGTCTAATGCCCGTTTAATTAGTTCACCCGACTATAATTGCGACCATATCCTATACATATCAGCATCAACTATCTCAGTAGTAGGAGTTCTCATTCAAATCGGTGATGGAGATCATGAGAATGTCATTTACTACATTAGTAAAAAACTCTTAGGGCCGCCCCTGAAGTATAATCATGAAGAGAAACTAGCCCTTGCAGTCGTCCTCGCAGTCTAGAAACTGCGCCATTACATTCTGCTTCGCACAACTAGGGTCATAGAAGATTCCAACCCCATGCAATACTTGCTCAGTTGTCAGCAAATTAATGGAAAATTTTCCCGATGGATCGTTATCCTTCAGGAATACGATCTTGAATTTTCAATGCCCAAGAGCAAGAAAGCCCTTGTCTTGGCCGAAATTGTCATGGCCTTCCCCTCTGATACTACCAATGCCCCCGTCAATACTGACTTCCTCTATGAACATCTCTTTTATATCACTTCAGATGATCCTTGGTACGATGACCTCTTCGTCTACCTCTGAACCCAAAAGTTTGGTAACCACCTCTCATGGGATGATCTTCGTCGTATTCGCCATTAGGCGCCCCGCTATCTCCTCATCGGAGATATCTTATATCGGCAAGGGGTCGAAACCATACTTCATCGATGCTTGACTATTGACGAGGCCGATAGAGTCTTGAGTGACTGCCATAGTGGCACATGCGGGGGCCATCTTTCGGGAATGTCTACTGCTAAGAAAATCATCCGAGCAGGTTATTTTTTCCCTACATTGTTTCATGATTGCATTCATGCCATGAAGCGATGAGATAAATGTCAGCTTTACAATAACAAAGCACGAGCACCACCTACTCTTCTCCACCCAGTCATCACTGTAGGCCCCTTTTGTAAATGGGGCATCGACTTCATGACTTGTAATCCCCCATCCAATAATGGACACAAATACATTGTTGTCGTAGTCGATTACTTCAAAAAATGGGTTGAAGCCATGCCCACCTTCAACAACATCACTGACACTGCAATGCGTTTTTTCTTTAATCACATCATATCCCGCTTTGGAGTACCACTCCAACTAGTTTCTGATCACGGGAAACATTTTGAGAATGAGATTTTTGTTGAACTCTCATCTTGGTTGGTATTCTCCCATGAGTTTTCCTCACCATATTACCCTCAGTCTAACGGACAGGTTGAAGGAGTTAACAAGGTCCTCAAGACCATGTTGCAGCGCACAGTTAACAAACATAAGACCAATTGGGATCATATGTTATTTTCCGTGCTATGGGCTTACCGTACAGCCGTGAAAACAACCACTGGTTTCACACCATTTCATTTAGTCCATGGGGTTGAGGCCACTCTTCCTATCAAGTGCGAAATTCCCACCTTACACACCGCAATTGAGATATTACCTGACACTTCTCCAATGGAGCAACGTTTGTTGAACTTAGAGTCCCTGGATGAAGATCATTGATCTTCATTATAGAACAATGAGGTAGCCAAGAAACAGTCAAAGGCCACCTTTGATCGTCATGTCAACCTTCACTCATTTCACGAAGGCGACCTCGTCCTTGCCTATGCTATCTCTCACGATAACCTCAGTCATAGAAAATTCAAGTCATTATGGCATGGCCCCTACATTATCCAACATTGCCTCACCAAAGGCGCATACATCCTGGCTTCCCTCGAAGGTCTCTCTCTCAAAGAACCCGTCAACGGGTTATACTTAAAGAAATTTTATGCCTAAGCATAGCCATTCTACATTAGATTGTTTCTTTTATAGTGTTTTTAATCTTTTTTCCATCCCTCACGTCTAAACTATCATTTGTGTTATTGACAGATGCTTCCTCTACCAGCCTACCACATCGGTTACACCGACAACGCCAGTCGTTGGACACAAAATCTCTCTTCGACAGCTTGGGCCCTCTATTCCCCCTCACATGAACTGCTCCACTCTAGCGACATATGTTTGGGTTCAACAACCAATAAAAGTGCCGAGTACACTGCTATCATTGGCCTCCTCACTGATGCTCGTCTTCATCGTATTCGTCAGCTTAACATCTTTCTTGACTCACAACTAGTCGTCCTCCAACTCAACAATGTGTACCGTGTCCACGATCCTTGCCTCTTTCGCAAATATCTACAAGTTAGATTTTTATCTCGACATTTTGATTTCATTACATTTACACATATTCCCAGACATTTGAATCAAATTATAGATAACCTAGCTAACATTATACTCGATTTGCATATATCACATTAAGATATCTTTACACACACATAAACCATCAAGAGCATGTCACAACATATATAGATTAGACAGCATAAATAACATTAAAAAACACACATGTAAACATCACAAAAACCCCAAAATGTATACTCATATATATATATATAAATCGGTCAATAGTTCCATCAAAATGTTTTACATACACATAAACTACATCGTATACAAAATCCACAAGCCAATGAAGCACCTCGGTACAAAACGAGTGCCACTACACCAAAATGGGCTCACCAGCCTATATACAAAGATACAAAAATACATAGAGCAACACTCAAGGTGCCTCTAGCGCACCACCTCCTGCCCCTCCCTTAGGCGATGATGCCCCCCCCCCTACTGGTCCCTCCAGACCGGGAGGTAGCCGTCTGGTCATCACAACACCTGCTACTGCTGCTCACCACACCACGGCTTGCCACATCAGCGAAACTCCCACACACTGCTCCAGGATGCCCTCATCCTGGATGCATGACCACATGCCCTCAGACACACCCTATAGCACCGCCTCAAAGCGGCGATGAATATCCTCAAAATCCCCCCCAGCCTCCATCGGAGGAGCATGCAATGGCCCAGCACCAGGGTCAAATTGACGTCTCCTAGCCGCTCTCTCATCACCGATTGGTCTCGCCTCAACGTCCTCGCATCGACGTCTCTCTCCAGCCCACGACCCTCCCCGCGGTAGTCTCCTAAGATCTTGACAAGCCGACGCTCTCATCAGCTCAACCTCATGCCCGTGAGGTCCCACATCTGCACATACAAACAACCAAATGATAGTATCAACATCTATACAAAATACACATGTCATGCTATCTCAAAATAAACATATCAAAATACAAACATACCTTGGTGATCGAACACCTCCCCTGGAGGTAACACCATATTCAGTTCACCCCGGAAGTCAACACCACAATATGGATACTGCAATATGATCTGTGACATCTGCCACCACACATGAGCTGCCTCAGCCATGAAAAAATGGCCGCCCTCACCACCACCATGGCGAATCAAAATTGTCGACCACCACCTCAGTCGCGGCTCTCGCGCATGAGGTGCGCCCAATAAAAATCTAGGGCACAACATTGACACCCTCTCCAAAAACCAGGCCACCAAGATGGACCCAAAGGCAAAGTCCCCTGAGTCTATAGTCCGACATCTGTCCAGCTGCCCTACCATCTTGGCATGCAACATCAAACCCCAATCAAAATGATCTCCGGCTAATGCCCTCCCCATAACCCTCATGACCACCACTGATCCACTCAGTCACGAGGGACCCATATACCCTCACAATCATCACTGCTACACAATGATGAGTTAAAGCATCCATCGCCCCGATACTCACTACAGAGCCTGACATGAATTTCTCCCTCGAACAATACCTCCTGCCCAAGGTAGCTAATTGCACGTCCGCAGGTAACAAAGGCTCTGCTGGTAGGGGTGTTCCCTGAAAAGGGAGCCCAGTTAGAGGAGCTCCTGTAGGAGGAGCTGGAGGTCAAGGGCTTACCCCCCCTCCCAGATTGTTTGCAAAAGTTGCAGAAAGATACGCTCCCTTGGTATTGCCCATTCCTCTGCACGACCTTCCTGAAAATTATATAATTTTTTTTCCAAAATTCACTGGGGAAGGAGATCTGACCACAACCGAACACATTAATTTCTTTGATCAATTCAAAGAAATCCTAGGTATCAAACATGAGGACATGTATTCAAGGCTTCTTGTCCAAACCTTCGAAGGCCAGGTCCAAACTTGGTTTCGGAGTCTACCTGCAGCATCTATCTTGTCTTATGACACCTTGGAATATGCTTTCCTTAGACAATGGGGTGAAAGAAAGAACCACCTATATTATTTAACTGAATTTGGGTCTTTAAGAAAAAAGAATTCAGAAACAGTTATGGAGTTTATTCAAAGATACAACAAGCTGTATAACAAAATCCCAGCCGAGGTTAAACTGTCCCAACCCGCGGCCAAAGTAACTTTCGCAGGGGCTTTCGAACCAGATTTTGCACTCCTTTTGTGAGAAAGAAGGGGAGCCACTCTAAACTGAATTCAAGATGACGCTGTAGAAATTGAGTCAAATATGATGGCTTTTGGTAAGATTAAAGCTAAAGCAGAAATGGGAAACCAAGAAACTAAACGCTTTAGAGAACAAGCAGGTCCGTCGGGGTCTAATAGATCCACAAATGACAAGGTAGACGATATGGCCAGGGTAATTAAGGAACTGTCTAATAAAATATCCAGAATGGAGCTAGAACAAGCCAAAGCTGATTCTTTCACCAAAAAGGATTTCAAGAGGAACCCCAACCCCTCAAAACAACAAAGACGGATAAAAAATGCAGATCAAAAAATACAAGATCCCCTAAAGAGTGAAAATTTTATAGAAGCGAACGATCTCCAAGATTTCGGAGATTCGGATAATGATGTCACGAACTTTGGTGATGACTGCACACAACCGTATCTGACTAGAGAGGATTATGAAAAATCTCTAAACACTCAACAACCGTCGGTTAAGGGTGAAGAAAGTGATCATACTGACCTTTGTGGCTCTCAACAAGAAACTGAAATGATAATGGCCGAGATCCAACCTAAGTACAACTTGAGATCTAAGAGTAAGCCCATTTCAACTAATCAACCTAAGAAAATCCTCCCAAGAGGTCAAACTTATGAGCCTACTCTGGAATATACCCTATTATCTAACAACAAAGTGAAAGTAGTAAGCACACAAGAGTTCGAAGTGGGAAAAGTTGAGAACCAAGCACAAGGAACCGAATCAGCTAATAAAATTACGCCTTCAACCAATACCATGAGTAATAAAGCGATCCAGACGAATAAGTCGGAAAGGAAGGATTCAGAAGTCCCAACTAAAGAAACAGACAAGGTGAGCGGAGTTTTCAATTTTGAAAATGAGATAAATAAAATTAAGATACCAATCCCTCTGGTAGAATTAGCAAAAAACCCCGTTTATCGGAAGCAGATTATCAAAGTGATGGGTGTCTCAGAGCTAGAAAGTCAGTCTGACGTTTTAAACCTAGAAGATGATAAACCTAACATCACGTTTGGTCCACATTTTGAAGGGGCCAAAGACATTATTGCTCCCTTTTATATCACTTTAAATGTATACGATCAATTGCTACATAATTGCATGTTAGACTCCAGAGCCTCCCATAACGTTATGCCTAAAATTATTATGGACAAATTGGGTCTCCAGATCACCAGACCTTACGGAGATCTTTACTCTTTTAACTCGAGAAGGGTTAAGTGTATGGGAATGATAAAGGATTTAGTAGTTACCCTGGCACAAGTCCCGGTTAAGAGTATCTTGATGGATGTGGTTATTGCTGATATTCCCCCTAAGTATGGCTTACTGTTGTCTAGGTCATGGGTAGCCAAGCTGGGGGGTTCTCTTCAACTGGATATGACATTCACCACAATTCCTGTGTTTGGTGGGAAATTTACTCAGTTGTATAGAGAAACGAGGTTAGCATATACAGTAAGCGACCCTCAAAACCTGAACAATTTCCCTATTTACATTGCAGATCAAGATTTAGGAAATTGTATCTTATCTTTTGATGATGGTTTAGATGGTTGTCCAGAGGAAAACGATATAGATCAGGAAGAGTCAGGTTACATGATAGAGGATCTGTGTAGCACCGGTGTCTGGAAAATGTTTTTTGACGGTGCCTCATCTTGTGAAGGGGCTGGTGTAGGAGTTCTTTTAGTGGCTCCTGAAGGAAAGTTCGTTGTTCCTTTTTCTTACAGATTGCAATGGGATATAGATTATACTAACAACGTATGTGAATACGAAGCATTGGTCTTAGGATTAGAGGCTGCCAGGAAGCTAAAAATAAATAACTTAGAGGTATACGGAGATGCAGAGTTAATAGTCAAACAAATAAATCAATAGTACCAAGCCAAGCATCCCATATTAAGATCATACAGGAATTGTTCCTGGGATCTGATGGAAAACGTTTTCTCATCCATAAATGTCCACTTCATCCCATGCGTAGAGAACTTACATGCTGATGCATTAACTAAAGCGACTTCAACTTTCACACCTCCTACAACCTTTAAATTGAAGTATCACATAGAAATAAGACACAAACCGTCTATACCAGACAATATCCAGCACTGGTAGGTTTTTTAGGATGACGAACAAATTAAGAAGTTTCTTGAAGCAGTAGGTGAATTTTCTGAAACTCATGCAGACCAAGAAAATCAAAATGACCAGATATGGATCATGCAAGAAGGGGAGGATCCTCAAGCTTTCCAAGACAAAATCATAGATCATCGTATGCTGGTCCTAAAAAACAACCAGATTTCAAAAGGACTGATCCATCTGGAAAGACTGTTTGATCAAAACGACATACCTGTAAAATCCACCTTACAACCCTAACCGGAAGAGCCTGAGGACTGTGATATAGGAACCAAAGAAGAATCCAGGAAGGTAAAAAATCCAAATTCCTCCCTCCCGAAATAAAAAGTAAGTATAAAGACCTACTCAGACAGTATAAGGATGTTTTCGCCTGGTCTTATGATGAGTTAAGGACATACGACACTTTCGTAATTGATCATAAGATACCTCTAAAGCCTGGGATCAAACCATTTAGGCAAAATCTTAGACAGATCAACCCCATTTTGTTACCTGTAATCGAAAAAGAAGTTAAGAAATGTTTAGATGCGAAAATAATAGTACCTCTAAGATATTCATACTGGGTAGAAAACCTGGTCCCGGTCAGGAAAAATAATGGGGAAATCAGATGGTGTGTGGATTTCAGAAATCTATATAAGTCGTCTCTTAAGGACAACTATCCGCTACCCAAAATGGACCATGTGCTAGAAAAGGTAGTTGGAGCCAACCAAATGTATATGATTGACGGGTTCTCTGGTTATAATCAAATCGCCATGAATGAACAAGATAGAGAAAAAACCGCTTTCACTACACCATGGGGT
This sequence comes from Picea glauca, assembly GCA_000966675.3. Classification (NCBI taxonomy): domain Eukaryota; kingdom Viridiplantae; phylum Streptophyta; class Pinopsida; order Pinales; family Pinaceae; genus Picea; species Picea glauca. The sequence goes on from JZKD02S2305452.1 coordinate 344,764, forward strand.
ACGTTCATGTATGATAAAATGCCTTTTGGTTTGATGAATGCAGGGGCCACATTGCAGCGCGCTATGGACATCGATTTCATTGGTGAAAGGGATAAGTTCGTAGTCATTTATCTTGACGATTTGACGGTTTTCTCTAAAACCGATGAAGAACACTTGATACATCTTAAACAGACATTCGAAAAATGCCACAGGTTTGGTCTAACTTTAAATCCAAAGAAATCACATTTTGCCATGCAGGAAGGTAATATTTTGGGTCATATCGTATCTAGGGATGGAATCAGGATTGATCCTAAGAGGATTGAAGCGATAAATACTATAAATATTCCCAGAAATGTAAAAGAGATTCAATCTTTCTTAGGAAGAATAAATTTTTTACGAAGATTTATCCTGAATTTCGCTGAGATTGTAAAACTGATCACAGGTATGTTGAAAAAGGACATCGAAGTAAAATGGACAACCAAAGCCAAAGTGTCGTTCGCACACATTAAGAAATTCATAAGAGAGTCACTTGTGTTAGCGAGCCCTGACTATCTAAAAGATTTTCTTATTTTCTCATTTTCCTCCGAACACACGATTGTCGCGGTGCTCCTACAAAAGAACGAAGAAGGTTTCAAACAACCGATCGCCTTTTTCAACAAGAGCCTTAGAGATGCAGAACTGAAGTATGATATAATAGAAAAACAAGTGTACGCCATGGTAAAAGCATTAAAGGCATTCAGAACATATGTAATACACTCCAAGATAATTGTGTACGTACCTACCAGTTCTATGAAAGATATTTTGGTACAACCAGACAACGATGGAAAAAGAGGGCGATGGATTGCCAAAATCCAAGAATTTGATCTGGAAGTCAAACCGACCAAATTGATAAAAGGACAAGGCCTGGCCAAACTTTTAGCTGAGTCAAATTTCAGAGCCCTAGGTATCAATTGCCTGCAGGAAGGTGACGAAGAGATGAACCTAAACGAGTTGAATGAGAAAACAGGCCCAAACAAGATCGAAGAAAATTTCATATCATCAGGCTGGTACAGAGACATAGTATCATACCTGCTGACTCTAAAATGCTCAAATGAGCTATCACCATCAAAAGCTAGAACTTTAAAACTTCATGCGGTTAAATATTGTATCGCCGAAAGTTAGCTATATTGGAAAGATCCACTCGGTTTCTTGTTAGTATGTTTAGTCGAATCGGAAACTCAACGGGTTATAGACAAATTTCATGAGGGAGTCTATGGGGGGCATCACACTTAGAGAGCTACAACTTAAAAAATTCTAAGGGTTGGATACTACTGGCCAAAACTTTTCTTGGATGTTAATGCCAAAGTCTGAGCCTACAACCCTTGTCAACTATTTGCAGGTAAACAGAAGCTCCCGACACTGCCTTTAGTTCCAGTCAAAGTGGAAGCCCCATTTCAGCAATGGGGTCTAGACTTCATAGGCGAGATTAATCCCCATTCCAGTGCTCAACACAAGTGGATATTAACCACAATAGATTACTTTACTAAATGGGTGGAAGCCATTCCAACCAAAAGGGCAACAGACTCAGTGGTAATCGATTTCTTAGAAGACAACATTTTGTCTAGATTTGGTTGCCCCCAAAATATAGTTACATACAATGCCCAAGCCTTTAAATCTATGGCTATGATCAGCTTCTGTGAAAAGTATAACATCATTCTTGGCCATTCCACAATGTATTACCCCCAAGGAAATGGATTGGCCGAGTCATCTAACAAGAGCCTGGTAAATATAATCAAGAAAGTGTTGGATGAAAACAAAAGGTCTTGGCATGTGCACTTAAAATATGCATTGTGGGCGAATCGCATAAGCACAAAAAGGTCTATCGACATTTCACCTTTTCAGATGATATATGGGATAGATTTTGTGTTACTTATAAACCTAGCGCGTCCAGTGATGAAGTTATGGCAAGATCAAAATGAAGAACCCAATCATGTCACCAGGAGGATAAATAAGCTGATTGAGGTTCAACATCATAGGGTCGAAGTAGATGAAAAGTTGCAGAAGTACCAAGATGACATGAAGGAATTATTCAACCACAGAGCAAAGGATAGAGATTTCCTCCCAGGTGATTTAGTATTAAGGTGGGATGGAAGAAGGGAAGAAGCAACAAAACATGGTAAATTTGACCACCTCTAGTATGGGCCATTCAGAGTCTTGGCTCTGGAAGGAAAAAATTCTTTCCTACTGGAAAATATAGACGGTTAAATCCTCAATGCCCTTGTTAATGGGCGTTATCTGAAGCATTATATGACATAACAATCGCCTAAAA
>JZKD02S2305452.1:347229-362714 GCA_000966675.3 Picea glauca
ATATATATTTCATTTACACATTGCTTTTGATTTTCTTTTCTCTTTCATGAACTTTCGACACCTTTCGGATAGCCCCGATAACTTTCGTATTTGCCTCTTACAGGATTCCAGCTGCACACAAAACAAACAGGAGAAATAAACCGAAAGTTGGTGTCAGAAATAAATCGGCTTAAACAGGTGATACCCAAGATTTTTGATATTGTGCAAAGAAAATGAAACGACAAGGTAAAGATGAGATTTCATAAAAGACATGTTCTAAAGGACTATTAAAGAAAACCAAGGTAACCTCATTCAGACAACAACATCGTCTGAACTAATAAATAATAGAGTTGTTTCCTTGTTTAATCATTTACGAAAGAATAAAACAAATTAAACGATTCACTCAAATTAAAAGAAGTCAGTCAAAATAAAGTGCCCCCGAAAAATATCTACAAGAGTCAGTTTTGAATTTTTGACCTCTGTATATTTAGTCTGTAAGTCACTACCTGTCACCCTTTTCTGTCTTCGGGTTTACCTTTTAAAAAGTCAACATCTTTCCATTTCGCATAAGAAGAGATAAGAGATTTCGTTTCAACCTCGTGAGCTTCAAAGAGATTGTGGAAAGAAAGTGGTTCTTCACAACTCCTCGATCCCCTGCTAAACGAAGGGACGATTAAAGTGATCCTAACTTTCCTAGGTTTTTCAACAATATCGGAGGATTGAGGCTTGCTCAAATAGAATGCCCTAAGAAAGTTATTTTCCCTTTTTTTCCCCTGAGAACGAAGGTGTTGTGAAGGTTAAGGGAAGGTTGGTACTGAGTAATCAAAGTAAGTTGACAGACCTATAATGAAAAATATTACACATGTATCAGCCCTGATACAAACTGATTGCCCCCATCTTCATGCTCTAAAAAGGAAAATTATAAGACAGGTGGTGAAAGGAAATTCAGAAATGATTTCCCCCATCTAGTCCAAGAGATGATGAAAGGAAATTTAGAAATGATTTCCCTCGTCTCAACATTTAGATGCACAAATATATTCCAAAGTGGTGAAAGAAAATTCAGTAAAAGGGGCTAGATAACTTCACTGGGGTACTGAACAGGCTCACTGGTAGTGAAGCAATATCTGAGATATCTGTAAGGCTGTTATACATGAATTCTTTTAGGTTTCTATATATGTGAAGCAATATATGTTATATCTGTGAAGCAATATCTATTATATCTGTAAGGTAACCAATTCTTTTTAAAAACCCGATCCACATCCCAAGTTCAGATGGGGCTTCCTGATTAAAAACATATAATCTTCTTCTTTTGATGCAAGCTGATAGCCACAAGATCTGTTGGGTCTCCTAGAACTATTTTGATTGTCTTAAGGCAGACCTGAATTTAGTAATGGGAAAGGGAAATTCATGAAAGGAACTACGACTAAGTTTAAAAAGAGTATCTGAGTTTGAAAATCTTTTCAAGGTAAAAAACAAAGTCTCTTTCCCCTTCGATACCCTGTTCTCAGGAACCTTTTTGCCTGATTGAATCTATTGACTCCATTTACCCAATATTGGCACGTGGTCTACTGTTCTTCCCGTCTTACAAGAAAACGGGATCCCTAGTTGGAGCCTATGTTGGAGCCGCCTTTGTTTTTTCTAGCTCGTCTTGAATTTCATGTCTTAATGCTCGAAATCGAAAGATGGTTTTCGTATTTTCCATCTGTGGTTTCAAAATCTCTAAAGTCTTATCACGCGAGTGGTGATAGTTATTGTACTCTCGAGGCGAGTTCTACTTTTCGTCAAAATTTCCCCCCCTTTGTTCTACCTTAGGATTTCATATGTTGGATGCTATATATCATGTAGTTCACAAGTCTCAAGCAACGAAACGGCGAAATCATTTTAAATTTTTACCCAGGGCAGTAACGAGAGTAAAATTTTCCTAAATCATGATTAAACATCATTGGGTTTTCACATCTCGGCGTTCACTAAATCCAAAAGTCTTATTTTCGTAACCCTGATGGACGAAACCACGAATTTCTTGTTTTAGTAACCCGTGTCAAGGTTAAAGGTAAAAGCTTAGCCATGGTTAAGTTCTGTCAAAATTTCGCAACTTGGTGTGTTCTCTTTTAAAAAGCTACACTGTATAAGCCCCGAGTCATGAAGTCGCAATAAATATATGAACATAATTAATTAAACACTTAATCTGATTTTATCCTCACTTTTAATTAAAACATATCATCGCGATCTCACGGTTTCGCGACTCAGCATGAAAACTTCCCGGAAGTTATACCTTCGAAGCTCCGAGTCGCGATATGGCGATATAAATAATTACATAATTAATTAAGTGCCTAATCACAATTACGTTTTTATTAACCAAAGTCAATCATCACAATTTGGGGTGTTAGAGGTTCAAAGGGTTAAAGAAAAAATTCCCGATATAACGAGTACCGAAAGATTAATTAACTTTGATAAAACCAGATTAATTAAGTTAAATCAATATCTCCCGTGATTTGATGCATGCATAGTTTACAAGGCAGTATTAATTCTTCCTTACGCCAACTGACATTTCAAACGACCAAAATTTATGCCATTAATTAGAAATAAGGCGAATCAACAAATAAAGATTGGATTTTTATTGCTAAATTTATTTTTAAACATGATTTGACCGATCTGTTCTTAAAAAGTACCGAGTTTTCAAATATATAGAGTTGTTATTCGTTATAAAAAATTCATTTCTATATTACGCAGAGCACACTTTCTCAGTGAGCTAACCTCTGTATGTATACATATTTTTATCGCAGAAGAGCTAAAGCAGGATCTCCTGTCATGGCCCCGTGAAAAGCATCTAAAGCCAACGTTGAGGTTTCAGGACAAGGTTCGAACAACGTTGCTGATACTTCACCTTGAAGTGTCGACTTTGTCCCGAACTGGTCGTTCGTTTTTGATGTTCTACATGCCGAATTAGTGGATTATTCTGATGATTCCAGCGACAATGAAAAAGACAACATAATCACAAAATATAAGATCGTCATTCAATTAGGAATACATAAAGTAGCGGCCGGGCCACGAATTCTCCCTTACTATGATATGGTCTGATGGGCATTAGAACATGTGGACATACCAACCAGAACCATCATCAATGAGTAGAAGGTCACCATCGAGACTTTCAGACCTGAACATCTGCAAGCTATGTACAAGTTGCCTACAACGTCCGACCTTACATATGATGCTGAATTCTTGGAGAAGTTAAAACATAAGGAATGTGTGCAGTATGAAAAGACTATGTCCAGCTTAATAAGAGATTGGGTTTCTCATCCTGCGAAGTTCAGGGTAGACAGTAATGGTATATATTCAATAGCTTCCTTGGAACCACAGTTCAAGTATGTAGCTATGATGACATGCAGATTATACGGGAGAGAGGAAACCTCACATTTCTTTCTTCAATGGGTGCCTCTAATACATCAAGTCGCTGAAGGCCGTTCCTTCGACTGGGAGAAAATGCTGTCTGATAGCTTGACCAGTCGGGTTACAGAGTATCGGGCACAGAAAGAGAGCAGAAAGATTGCTTCATTTTTTATGTTTGCATACATTATGGATGCCGTGTGCTTTATAACACCATTTCCCTTAATGAGCTGGAGTTGGACTCCAGTAGAGGCCGAGCCCATCCACGTCTATCATTCAAAATTGTGGGAAAACAAAGCGACAGATTTCGTATATGAAATCTTCAACTGGGTGATGGTACCACTGCATGTCACTATTTTCGGCCACCCGCCACCCAAGATCTTGGACAGTATAGTGATGAATTTGAGTGGTATAGCTGACTGGTATGTAAAATCTGAATTCTCATATCTTAGAGTTTTCGGGGCTTCTATTCCCCCACATGCATTGCCATTATTCATCCCCGACAAGCTGGCTTGTCGTGAAGTTGCTAGACAAACAGTAATCAGTGGCATAAGCAAGGAGCTTAAGGGATACTCAAAGAAGGTATGGCCACCTTTTCCTGTTCATTTAAATTCATATTCTTTGTTATATTTCATGCATGCTAAAGATGAGGCAATAGCCTTGGAAGACCTAAAATTGGTCCTTATTGAATTCAAGAAGCATGATCTGCAAAGGGTCATGAGTAATCATTTGGCCAGTTGCAGACTCAAGAGATTTGAACACGAAAATTCACCCTCGGATGACATTTTTTGAGGCGCAAGATCTTATGCTGAGATTTTAGCTTGGATACAAACCTTGGCACCTGAAGAGACGGGTGATGTTCTGAAATTCCAAGAACATTGACGCAGTTATCTTCCTGCAGTATTACGGGGTGAGAATCCGAGTACATCGGAGGTGAAACAAAAAGATGCCGAAGGCTCCAAGGATGCGACTCCCTGTCAAGGAAAACACCAAGATGGAGAAGAGAAAACTAAGAGTCCGAAAGCAGAGATAAAGACTCCTGACTCACCAAAGAAGCAGACTCCGATTACTACTCCGGGACAATCAGCGAAGCAAATCAGAGATCCTATCGCATCCGTTACTCCCTTTTAGTCAACTCAGGGAAATATTGACTCATGGTGGATCTTAAATGAAGAATTGAGGCCTATAAGGGTGGAAGAGCTCCCTCCAAATGAGTTCTTCTTTGATAAGAAGAGAAAGGCAGTGGTAAAGAGAGAATTCTATCAGGAAGGGGAATCGACAGCCAAGAAATACAAAGTATTTACTGATGGGAAGGACAAGAAGAATGAACAGTTCACGACGGAAATAGCTGGGACATTAGGGGCATATGCCACAATGAACCAATTTTTAGTCGGGGTTTTGAAAAATCAGCTGAAAAGAAACAATCGCCTCATCAAAACCCTTGAAGCCAGACTAGCCACAACAACAGAGGCTGCCAAAGACCAAGCGAGTGTAAGAATAGAGTAAGCAAGGTTGGCCGATAAAAGTGAGATAGAGCTGCTCAAGACTAAGCTTGAACAAGCAGAGTTGGTGGTTTGGAATGGTCAGATACAAGTGGGCCAACAAAAATATTTGATCGAACAGCTACATGCTAGAGTGGAAATCGCCAAAAGTAAAGTGATAAATATTGGGATGTTCCAGTCCGAGGCGATGGAGATTTGGAGTAGAGTTTCTGCGGCCCTGTGAAATTTACTCGCCAAGGTAGAGGTGATTCGGGCAACTGTCTACTGGTTAATCAAGTTTTGGAAAATTTATCTGTTAGAGAAAGAGAAGCTGGAGCAGCACGAGTCACTTTTCAAGAGGCTGTGATAGCTACAAACAACAGAGAATCGGGAAGTATTCCCAGGTTTCCCATTTCAGAGTAGACCAGAGGAAATATTCTATTAAAGGAATGGGATCACAACATCTTAGAAGGTAAGCTGCAAGCCAAGAGGGTAATGAAATCCTTAGAAGAGGATTTTAGTTCTATAGATGGTAATCTGCTAGGCATTGTTAGCGAAGGTAATGCCGAGACATTGATTCAAATGAATATGGCGAAAATCTCACTTGATTTAAAGCAAAAAGAGGAAAGAGATTCGACAGAGATCTCACAAGTGACTATGGAAGACATAGTCCAAATAGATAAATATATGATTAAACCAAGTGTGCAATTGTGCACCATAGACATCATAGACAGACAGATGGAAGAAAGGTTACCGTAATTATCCCGAGATTGTTACTCTTTTAAAGCCAATTGTCAAGAAGAACCGTCAAGGATGATATCTCGGCTGGTTGAAAGATGTGTCACCTGTACCGAGCATGTGCAAGGAAAAGCTTCTGGCACCAAATAAAGACAGAGAAGAAGAAATGGAGCGATTGCTCTCCTCCCTATCATAACTGAAAATTTTGCAATGATTGAGATTCCATCTTATTGTAAAACTGTATAAATATACCATAGAAAGAAAGAAAAATGGGTTGGACCTTTTTGTGTTGATTGTAATAGAGGTTTTACATTTTGAGAGTTAATATAAAGCAAATCCGAAGATTCTCAATTCCGTCACGACTGTGTTATGAGTTTGTTTTCTTGTATCTCATATTTCGTTTCATTTCATATTTGTATCTGATGAATGCTTCGCTATAATTTAGTGCAACCTCTACTATAGTGAATGAATTTTGGTTTTCTATGTTGTTTACTGTTTTCCCTCTGTACCAACTATTAGCAGGTATAAGACTAGTCAACACTTTCAGAATTCTATATATATTTTATGCTTCATCGGGTTATTTCTTCACATTTTTCTTCTTCTGTTTATACGTGAGATTCTCCCTTGATAGGAGCCTTACTCGATAGATAGCTAAATGTTTTCTCCTACCTCATACATTTTATTAAAATATAACCCAGTTACTGGAAAGAGCCTTTGATTTGCACCCCTTTTTCATTCCTGAAACCGTAAACTCTCTTTTATAAGACCGAATTGAGACAACACTTAAATTCCCCCTGAGGTTTTCTTATTTTATTGTTCCTCCATGACTGTCCCTGTACCAAAACAGCCCAATATCGAACCCGGATTATTAAATCAAACATACATTGCCTTAAACCTTTTCGATACTATTCTTAAAACAACCACTACCCGGGCTGAACTCGAACGTTCATGGGTAGCGATTGAACAAGATATAAACATCCAGAAACAGTTGGAAGCTAGACAACGCCAACACAGAAATCATCCCTAGTTTCCCTTGCCGAAGGTTGACATTTCGCTTTTCTTCACCCTTTACCCACTTTCAGATGCCTAGACACTGTACTTCTAAGCCTTAAGTACCGAATCTGGAACAACATCCCCCTTGGTTGGGGAACTCCTTATCATCTACTCCTATTGACATCACCCATATACTCCTAGTATCCCATAGGCCACTTACCTATGCTCTCTAAGTTTTTCCACTTTGTCCCGCCTCTGGCACAGCTTATCCCATGTCTTGTTGTTCCCCTGACACTTGACCTAGTTGAATGGTTGCAGCCACTTATACTTCGCATATACCCCCAACCAAGGGCAGTATTGAGTCTTCATACATATTGAATTTGTCCATGTACCTCCTCCAATTCCTAACCTCACCTAGTAGATTTCACGAAGCCCTTTTCTTCTTGGAGTCGCGTCCCCCTTTTGTCGACATCAACACAGTTTCCAGAAGGGCGACAATATCTTGACTCTCATTACCTTTCCAATGAGAGGACTCAGATGGCACATGGAGAACCAAAATTTCTCCCTCCTGTTGTTGACCCCCATAACATTCGACTTCAACACTTTCTCATGTTATGGTGGATCTTACTTTGCGACTATTGCAGTTATTTCTTATATTTTCCGAAGACCTCTGAACTTGGCTAGGCTATCAATGCCTACAGAATCTGTGATACTTCTTACAGGTGCCACTGCCTACTATTCAGAGTATGTTTCTCCATAGAATTGTCTTCTTCCTTTATCACGACCACACTCGAGGGTGCTGCAGTTATCTACATCAACACACCATTTCAGTTACTATACAACACCATTCTTTTTTGAGTTACATGACACGAGCATGGGGCATGCCCGCCTCATTTGTACACAGTTTATTTTTACACACCTTATGGAAGGTTGGGTCCTACAGGTTCCTTTCTCCCTCCAACGGGTAACTCTTGATACTCTCACTATCTCTCTCTCTTACAACGACACTCTCAGTAGAAGAAACATTGATGAATTTCAGCTATATGTATGCTTCTAACCTCATCCATCAGGGGTATATGTTATCATTGAAATTTCATCCACAAATGGTTACAAGAATCCAGCATCGTCAAACAGTTATGAGGTCACCCATGGACCAAAATTACCACAAAAGCATTTCCAAAAGGTCCAAAACTATACAACCAGTGATAAAATTAAAGTGCGCTATGACTACACAGGGCACGCACGCACATGCGCTATTCAGAAACGCAGGAAAAGTGCACATGTGCATGATGCACGACTGTGGTCACTAAAAGCTGCACACATCTGAGAATGATGCATTTATGAGATTGGTCAGCCTCCCACCCACTTTTGGTTCAGCTTCCAAGTTGATTTGACACCCAAATCTCGACTGGATCTGATTGGGTGGTTGGTCAAAGACCTAAAAATGCCCTAAATAGCCTCTTTTCACACTAAAAGCTGGTTGCAAAATACCTCAAAGAGGTGCTATAAAACAAGGCCATGGGTGCACTTCATTTTCAAGGAATTCATTAGAAAAGTTATGCTACTGCTATTCTCTTGAGGAATCTTCTATTCTCATCAAGAGTATACTAGCACCATTACATTGGGAAATCCATCTCACCTCTTGAGTGGATTAGCTTGGGATTCTTTCACCATTTCATTCAAAGTTGTAAGAAGAGCTTAGTTGTGGGGGTCCAAGAGCCCTCCCTTGGAGGAAAAAGTGACCCATAGTCCTCTTTCTTCTTGGTGTTTTCTTTCACTAATATAATCCTTGCCATTAGTGACATGAGTCTTATTGGTTTTTTGTTCTTATGTCCTTATGCTCAATAGTTTATTTCTTTTATTTCTTAGTTTAATTCTTAGTTTGTTCTTTTATATTTCTTTCTCTAACCCTTTCTTTTACAAATGTATTTCTTAGATAACCCAACTAAGCTTGTAAGCACCTCTGTTTTGCTCATTTAGGTGACAAAAGAGGCACAACAGAAGCGTCAGTGTAAAGTAGGATCATAAACGCGGTAAACCCCATTTAACTGGGATACAACCAATTGTGCATCTAAGTAGACTCGGAGGTGAGAGATACCATGTGACAAAGCATCATGAAGAAACTCTATCACTGCACTATATTCAACGACATTTTTTTTGGTGTCACCTAGACAGATACCTCCATAAGATAGCAACTGGCCTTGAGGCATGAAAATCACCCAAGATGTGGAAGAAAGCCTCCGAGTGTGTTGGCTAGCGTCATCCATGAACCCAAAAAACACCTCCGATTCACTTGACATATGCCACAGTGAAAAAGGTGACATAAATAATGACACATTCATAAAACAAAAAAGACAAAAATATAACTGTATAAGAACTATACATATGTACAAGAAGTCACCCAAGTGACCAACCTACGAGTAATACTTCTTGAGGTAGAGCCCATTTCTAGGCTCTGCCAAAGAATTTCCCTCAAATTCAACCAGATGATAAGCACCCTTATTTAAGACCTCTTTCACAATGAAAGGTCTGAACACATGGGTTTGAACTTGCCTTCCCCCAGGGGATCCTTATCTCGGTCATAGACTAGGACAATGTATCCTTCAGAGAAAATACGAGGATGAATGAATCAATCATATTGCCACTTGAATCGTTTCTTATGAGCCTTGTTGACTAAGGCTACATCACGACATTGCTCATCGAGATGCTCAAGATATAATAAGCGTTCCTCAAGTGGTGAAGTGTCTGGAAATAACTCTACTGCCAACTTTAGATATGGGATTTGACACTCTATTGGCAAGACTGCTTCCAACCCGTAAACGAGTTGAAAAGGTGTGAAACCGGTGGCAGTCTTTACATTCATTCGGTAGGCCCATAACACCGAGTACAACATCAAATGGCAATTTGACTTGACAGAATTGATCGTTCACTGCAGAATAGTATTGAGGGACTTATTCACAGCCTCCACTTGACCATTCACTTGTGGTTATTAGGGTGATGAATGCTCTTGCCTCAACCCAAGATTTGATGTTAAATCATACATCATTTTGTTCTGAAAGTGACTGCCATGGTCAATGAAAATCTCTTTCGAGATGCCAAACCTTGTTATTTACAAATAAAGAGAGATGTTGTCTTGCCATCATTATTAAATTTTGGCATAGCCTCGACCCACTTTGTGAAGTAATATACCGCTACGATGATATAACGATGCCCCCTGGCAAAAGCCGGGTGGCATGTAGTAAAATCAATCCCCCACTTGGTGAAAGGACCAACAGTAATGACAGGAAACATGGGAGTAGGTTGTTCCCTCATCTTTCGAGAGAATATATGACACAGGTGGCACTTCTTGACCGACTCAACGCAATCCTTGATTAACATAGGCCAAAAGTAACCGGCTCGTAGAATCTTTTGGGCTGTTTCCAACCCAAAAAAATGACCACCACATGCTCCAGTGTGGAAATCATTAATAATGAGTTCCACTTCTTTGTGAATGAGGCACCGACGAAGGATGGAATCTACACCTCAATTATACAAAGTGTCATCGAGTATGATATAGTTTCGTGCCTGATGGCGTATACGTCGATGATCATCATGAGAAGTAGATGCGGGGCACTTCAAATTCTGGAGATAGACTAGTATAACTCCATCCCAGGGGTCCGAAGATGCGATCAAAAAAATATATCCTTTAATAGGATATTCTTCGAGCGTAACATCACCCAATTAGATTGGAATTTCCGAAATAAGTTTTTCAAAGACCAGTGACTTTTTGGATTTCGTGGAAAAAAAATCCAAGTCAAATTCCTGGAGGATAACAATCCATCTACTGATATTTCTGCCAATGACGCGTTGTGTCAACACATATTGAAACAGATTCACAATGACAACGACGGTGGTCTTATGAAGCAGAATATAATGACACAACCACTGGACAACATGCACTGCTGCCAATGCAAGCTTCTCAACATGGGAGTAGTTGACTTCTGGTCCAACCAGGCCTTGACTCAGGTAATAAATCACATGCTCTTTGAGTAGATCATTATCTTGAACCAAGACCATACCGATGGTTGACTCTGCAGCGGACAAGTACAATAAGAAATATTTATTATAATTGGGAGGCTGGAGCAGAGGGGAAGATGTAATGGTGCGTTTTGATGCTTCAAAAGAGCATTGAGCGGCTTCATCCCAACAGAAAGGGACTCTCTTTTTCAGTAAACACATGAACCCTTTAGTGATCTCGACATAGTTTGCGATAAAATGCAGAAGAAAGTTTGTTTTTCCCTGTAAGCTTTGAAGATGAGGGATTGTGCACGGGGGAGGCAACTGAACTATTGACTCAACCTTCAGAGGATCGACCATGATCCCTATTGTTGAAACTATGAAAACTAGAAGACGACCCAATGTCATAAAAAAACTACATTTGTTAGGATTCAAGCGAATCCGATAGTAGCGACATTGCTCAAAGATTAGTCGAAGGTGCGCGAGATGATCATCTCTCTTGCGAGATCATGATGCTAGATCATCAAGATAAGCCTCGAATATATGTATAAGGTCATGGAAAGAAAAAGACATGGCCCACTGAAAAGTGGCTCCAACATTCTTCAGGCCAAAAGGCATCTTACGATAAGGAAATGTGCCCCACGGACAAATAAAATTTGTTTTATGCTGGTCCTCAGGCATAATCTGAATCTGGATATATCTCGAAAAATCATTCATGAAAAAATAGACCTCACAAACTACACATTCATATACAATATGATCAATGAATGGGGTGGGAAAATTATCCTTTGGACATGCCTTGTTCAAATCATGGAAGTCCATACACATGTGAATCGTACCCTACTTTTTGTTGACTAGAATAGGATTTGACACCCATTGAGTCAACTGAACGGGGTAGATGAAACTGACTTTGAGAAGTTTCTCTACTTCAACCTTAATAGCTGCTGCTTTCCAAGGATTCATTGGACGAATCTTCTGTCGGACCGACTTGGTGTCAAGATAAGTCGTTATCTCATGTTCGAAGATTTTTGGATCGATGCCTAGAATTTCCTCGTAAGACAAGGAAAAAATGTCTCTCCAATGAAGACATTCTCGACGACGCTAGGGGTTCTTGAGATGTCAATAGGTATCGTTCCAATTATAGTTTCCATATTACCCTCAACATAAACTACATGCATAGCCAGAGGATTAATAGGACAATATCTATTTCCGGTCATAGTCAACATGAATTCACTTGCCTCTATTCTTTTTAACTCTGGGAGAAAATAAGATCTGTGATGGAGATCATCCCAGGGTCTGTCTAGACCGGTCAATGCCTTTATAATCGCCTCATTAGAGGGAAAGACCAATTCTAAAGAATTGATAGTGGCGAGGAAACCTTGAGATCAAATAGGCTCGAGAACTGGATCTAACTCCTATGCGAGAGTCAGATCGGGGTCAGCTGAAGCTTGCTGAAAAATATTGCATGAAAATTCTACGGCGGACAAGGGCATGACCATGCTAGGATTCCCTATCCCTTCCATTGAAGCTGATGGGGAAGGAAGAGTCCACATATTGTTAAAGTAAGTCATTTGGAACGATGACACTTGAAAATTTTTAGGCTTAGGCTGGTCGGGGGAAACCGATATGAACTTGACATTTCTAGAGGAGGGTGGGTAATCAAAAGTACCCATCAAAGGTGGGCACAAACCAAAATCTACATTGATGACGTCTGGTTGAGGGTTATCAATCATTGGGACAATGGATGCCCCCTATGAAGGGTCAGGTCGGGAGAAGGACAACTGGTCAATGGTTACGATTTGACCCTCCTGTGGAAACAACAAGACCCATAAAACTCTGGAAACCAATGCATGCATTTCATATGTCCAATTCCTTCCTAATATAAGGTTGTAGTCGAGAGGTTTGGTTTCAATTTTGGTTTTTAGAGTATAATTCAAATTTTGGAGTAAATTTGATTCAGTTAAGGTTTGGAGCAGATGATTAATTGATTTTCAATCACAGACGTTTAAGGATAGAGCAAGTTGCATGTTTTGGGATCAACTCAATAAACAAGGATACTTAGTCTATGGTGTTCTTGGCACCTCAAAAGGATAGCACCATCCCCAAGTGGAGCCACTGTTATAACCCTATATTTCATAGGATCAAATGGTGATTGAAATTTCTTCCTTTAATGATTCTATGTGGTAAATGATATTTCATTCTGCAAATAATTTCCCAAAGGAAAAAGGAAAGAAAACATAAGCAGGGTGTTGCATTTCAAAATACGCCCTAAGTTGATCAATTTGGGTATTTAACATAGGAAAGTGAAATTATAATGTAAAAATGGAAAAAATAAAACTTAGCACTACCTAGCGCATATTTTAATCCAAAGTTTGTTGTTGGACAAGACAATTTTTCATGTAGCGCTTAATCCTTGTGCTAATATCATAAGAGACATCCATCTTGTTATAGATCTACGGTCCTTAGCATGTTTCAGACCCCTCTGAGCTTTCTGCCTTTAATGGTGGGGGTGGAGGGGTCCAAAAAGTGGTTTTTCCCCACCTCGGGCACACCTAACGTGGCACCTCGTTATTTTAGACCCCCCCCTTTCAAATCTACTTACCGCCTACCACCCCCTCCAAAATAACACTTACCCACTCGCTCCAATACCACTTACACCCCTCTTACACCTATCCTCCACTCACCCTATCACTTGTTTATACCCCTCATCTCCCTCTTATCACCTCATCAACCTCTCTGACTACTCTCCCTACATGTCACATCCCGCTCATACTTCTCCTCTATCTACACACCACATGTCCCCTCATTCTCGATACCATCCACCTCTTTGCCTATGCCTATCACTTACACTCTTGCATCCACTCATCCCATCACTGCTACTTCCCACACTTTCCCCCATGCCATCTTATTCGTAGCCAGTCACACTTTCCCACATGATCATTGACCATCAACTAACACGTAACGATCCCATCTCTAACAAATATCCCTAAAACCATAAAACCCACATTTGTCCCCGTCACACTATTTGCCAACCGGGAATCCATGAAGACAGTTTCAACCTCATTCCATATGTCAAAGTAATAAATACACATAGCAACTAAATATCAACAATCAAACATTGATTCCAAATTCCAATGCCCGATTTTACAAAAGTAGCCACAATCACCAATAAAGACTAGCAGGCAATAACAAATTCCAAATTTAAATTCTTGATAATTTTGTAGGAAATCATTACACAGAGGTGACATATGTTCCATCTATAGTAAAAACATACCCTATGGTGCTCCTCTTGCTATCTTTATCACCTGCCATATATGAATCAACATATCCCTGTAGAACAATGTATGAACCTTCAAAATATAATGCATGAGTAGCAGTACCTCTCAAATACTTGAGAATCCACTTTACTTCCTCCCAATATTCTTTACCTGGATTTTTCATATACCTGCTCACAACTTCCATTGCATGTGCAATATCTGGTCTTGTGCAAATCATTACATATATCAAGTTGCCAACTGTTGATGAATAAGGGACCCTGGACATGTATTCTATCTCCTCCTATGTCTTGGGACACATTTCCCTAGTTAATTTGAAATGACTGGCCAAAAGTTTACTAATTGATTTTGTATTCTACATTCTAAACCTCTCCAACACCTTCTCTATGTACTCACCCTGTGACAATATAAGTTTGCGATTTTTCCTGTCTCTTGTGAAAGGAACAACAATAACGACATGAAACATGGGAGTATATGTGCCGTCATCTTATGAGAGAATATCTAACATGGGTGGCACTTCTTGATCATCTCAATGCAATCCTTGATTAGCATAGGCCAAAATTAACTGGCTCGTAGAATATTTTGGGCTGTTGCCAACCCAAACAAATGACCACCACATGCTCCAGTGTGGTAGTCATTAAGAATGAGTTCCTCTTCTTCGTGAATGAGGCACTGACGAAGGATGCAATCTACACCTCGACGATACAAAGTGTCATAGAATATGAGACGTTCATCGTGAGAAGCAGAGTTGGGGCATTTCAAAGTCTAGATATAGACTAGTATATCTCCATTCCAGGGGTCTGAAGATGCGATCAGAAAAATATCTCCATCAATAAGAGATTCTTCGGGCGTAACATCACCCAATTTGATCGGAAGTTTCGAAATAAGTTCCACAAAGACTAATGACTTTTAGGATTTTGCAGAAACAAAATCAAAGTCAAATTCCTAGAGGATAACAATCCATCTACTGATATTTCCACCGATGACGCGTCATGTCAACATATATTGAAACAGATTCACAATGACAATGACGATGTTCTTATGAAGCATAATATAATGACACAACCATTGGACAACATGCACTGCTGCCAGCACAAGCTTCTCAACATGGGAGTAGTTGAGTTCTGGTCCAAAAAAGCCTCAACTTAGGTAATAAATCACATGCTCTTCGAGCATATCATTCTATTGAACCAAGACCATACCGATGGTCAACTATGTAGCAGACAATTACAATAAGAAATCTTTATTATAATTGAAAGGCCGAAGCAGAGGGGCAGATGTAAGGGTGCGTTTCAATGCTTCGAAAGAGCATTGAGCGACTTCATCCCAACAGAAAGGGACCCCCTTTGTCAGTAAACACATGAACCCTTTAGTGATCTTAGCATAGTTTGTGATAAAACACCAAGGAAAGTTCGCTTTACCCTGTAAGATTTGAAGCCAAGGGATTCTGCATAGGGGAGGCAACTGAACTATTGACTCAACCTTCAGAGGATCGATGCAAGATACCAGATATATAAAATATGAAGAACATAAATAAAATGCTAGAAATGGCAGAATAACAGTAAAATATCCAGCATAATCTTCACAATACACAGAAATGATATAACAATAACAATAGAAATAACACTTTGATTCAGAA